>SEMN01000638.1:0-270987 GCA_005408345.1 Macquaria australasica
TACCTGTTAAAAGGGAGTTTTTCCTTGCCACTGTCGCATAGTGCTTGCTCATGGTGGGAACTGTTGGGTCTCTGTAAATATAAAGAGTACGGTCTAGACCTGCTCTATTCGAAAAAGTGCCCTGAGATAACTTTGTTATGATATGGCGCTATATAAATAAAACTGAATTGAATTGAATTCCAGAAACTCAGCTGTCTTGCCTCCTGAGAGACAGTACATAATAGCGCCAGGGAGCTTCACAAATCTAATTATGGAGTCCCCAATAATTAAAACTTCAGGATGCTCAGTTTCAAGATTGCCTTTGTAAATTGAAAGTTTAGAACTGACAGCATGCCTGATCGGTACCGTCAACGAGCTAATTGAGCGCAGGTGAGCTGAGTGATTCATTGCCTGTCGGACGTTTGCGTAGGGGGAAACACCAAGACAGGTGGCTGTTTCGAAGCAGAGGAGGATACTGCAACGGACATCGAGTGGAGCCTGTTGTCAGGCTCCTGCTGCAGAAGTGCCCAACAGGGACGTTTGCACCTGGGGGGTGCCAATGAAGGGGACAGCGAGCCCGAAGGCGAGCTGACACTGGCAATCGAGGTGCGCTGAGAGAAGAAGTTGGTGAGTGCGATGCCATCGCCGCTGTCGCCAAATGAGTCATATAGGGGAAGAGAGATCCACCGCCAGGGGGTATATGCTACCCGAAGGTTCGAGACATTTCAGCCAGGAACACAGCGCCGTCTGCCGCTGGAAGAGATCCTCCATGAACCACTCAATGGATTTCAGTTCATTTTTCAGCTCAGCATCTTTGTCCGCGGCAGTCGCTCCGTTGCTCGGCCTGGTAACTGTGGACTCAGGTCTCTGAGCAAGTGAGTTCAGTGTCCCCAGATGTCTCCTTGACTCCAAAACATACAAGCCCGGTACAGCATTAAATAAAATAATTTAATTTGGGGCGTGTTTAGTGTTTGCTCAGTGCGTTTCTCTGAAAAATAAACATTCAGATGTCTGATGACTAAAATCCTTAATCCAGTAAAAAGATATCGTTAAAAACAAGCAAGTCCAGAAAAGTGAATCATAAGAAAATGGCTTAAAACTGGAAAAAAGATTGATTAATTTTGGCGGCAGCCTACTGGCAGAGTAGTGCCGTAAATCAGCGTAGTGCGTAGCAGCGTCTCGTCCTAGGTGAAGGAAAACAGAATGAAGGAATATTATTTATGTGAACATTACCTCATCAAATTGAGTGTAACAGAAAATCTTCTGACATCTACTAAAAAGATTTCAGAGCATCTACTAATTGCCCTTAAAATTCTGTAAAACAGGTGAAATCAGACTATGCTAAAATGTCTGTTAAGGATATATACTCATAGTGTGAGTGTAATATTCTATGCTGACCTTTTCTTTCATTATCAGCTGGTTTAAGTTGTATAGTAATTAAACCATGTTGTCTCCATCTAGAAGCACAAATTAGATTCTTCTTGTGTTTGCAAACTGTGAAAACTTGATCCTTCCTTTAAATCATTGCAGCTACATTTCTGTAACTTCCTTTATAAAGGAATCACACAAAAAACAACTTCCCGCTGGTACAAAATGTAGCTACCAGGCTGTTAACCAGGAGGAAGAGGAACTGAGAGAAGTGAAAATACAGAGCTATGAGGAGACGGAGAGATTCAAGGAGGAGCTAAGCTGTTACTGAACTATAGAAGAGAGAGGAACTTATATATTCAGCAGAGATCAATACACAAACCATAAACATTACCTTTATTCAACATGCTGTCACTGCATCACTGTGTGTCTTCTCTGATGTTACTACTCATTCTAAAAGGTTTGTTAACTTTTACAAGTTTCATTCCAATGTTTTCTGAATGTGTTGACCGAATGAATTTTGTAATATGGTATAATAGAGTTATTTTTTCCTTTAGGTGTCAGCTGTGAAGAACTCACTCCAGACAAGGATGAAGAGTCCAGTTTAGAAGGCAGCACTGTTACTCTGTCTTACAAATACTCCAGATCTGCTGAGGTCACTGATTATTTCTTCTGGTATCGACAATTTCCAGGAAAACCACCAGAATTCCTCATCTCTCATTTAGGAACAGGAACAATATTAAAAGATGCAATCTCTCGACTGTCTCTTAAAGTGAGTGCAGATAAAACCCAAATGGATCTGCAGATCTCCTCTGCTGCAGTGACAGACTCTGCTCTGTACTACTGTGCTGTGAAGCCCACAGTGACAGCAAACCCACAGTGTCTGTACAAAAACACAAGCTGACACACTGACAAGCTGCTGGAAGCCTTTTTTCCACACTGTTGTACTGAACTTTTTACCTCCACTAGAGGGCGACATTATCAAGTAGGCGGTGCACTACTTCTGCACTGTGTTCAACCATTCTGTCAATAATAAGTGCTGCTGTGAAGAGAACAATTCTCAGACTGAATGTTGAACATCAGCTAGTTTCTCCTGTTGATTTAAACCTTGTTGTACAGATGGAACATTGGCTGTGGATTATTCTTGCTGCTCTTTTCTTTGGTAAGATTGAAAGGACATAATCTTTCCTCTCTACAGTTATTTAATACATAACAGAGCTGTAAGTGATTTTAACAATCGTATAGAATAATATAAGATAATTTCTGTTGGCATCTGGTATCTTTTAAACAACTCATTATATGGACTTTGACTGCAGTCAGAGAAAATCATGAATTATTTTTGTTGCCTGTGTCTGACTCTCTGGCTAGGTAACTCTTTAAACCTACTGATTGTTCTCCTTTAATCAATCATCTTTATTGATTCATCTCTTCCTCTGCATGTTTTCTTCCCCAGAGTGTCAAGGAGAAGACAGAGTGATGCAGCCAACAGGAGATGTGATTGCTACTGAAGGAGAGACAGTTACACTTGGTTGCACATTTGAGACAAGTGATTCATTTCCCTACCTGTTCTGGTACAAACAGGAGGTTCATGATTTTCCCAAGTTTATTTTGCGACGTGATATGACTGGAACTGAACTTAATGCTCCAGAGTTCCAGAAAGACAGATTTAATGCTGCAATCAAGAATAAGTCAGTTCCTCTGAAGATCCAGAAGCTTCAGCTGTCTGACTCTGCTGTGTACTACTGTGCTCTGCGGCCCACAGTGACAGGAAACACCAAAACTCTGCACAAAAACCTTTGGAGCAAAGACAACAGAATACTGCACAACATCCACTAGAGGGAGTCACACACTGTTAAAGTGTATCACACAACAAACACTCAAACATCTGAACCAACAGCAGAGATGCTTCCACCAAAGGTGTCCTTTCTCTCCACTGCTGTTTGATCCTTAACGTTGAAACTAGTTCACTCAACCTGACAGTTTGATCCAGAGGACAAATAACAAGACAGATAATGATCACTGATTACTTTTACAGAAACATAACATGTTTATCTGTGTTTCTCAGTGATTGTCCAAATTCAATAGAGGGATCGACGCTAATATTTTTAAGCACTGGCCCCATGGGCCACCAAGCCCCTAAATTTGGTGGCCAAAGTACATGTTTGGTGGCCCAAATGTAAATGTATGCAAAAACAATACAGAAAAGGCAATTTAAAGTAACTTAACACAGCCTTCCTTAACTGTAACACTTTAATAAATTAAAAGACATTAACATACTGAATATATATTTTTAGAATAATTTATTTCAATTGAAAACTTAAGTTCTTTGTAAACATATGGTATATACAGTATATTCTCTCACAGTCTCTTTTTTGAACCCCCCCATGCCTCTGCCTCATACACGCTCTCTCTCTCTCTCTTGCTCACTCCCTCCCAGCATTGTGCTTGAGTCAGTCATGTCTGCAATAAAAACAAACAACAACCTGCTTTTTCAACTCATTCAGGTATCCTCCTGGCTCTCTCCCCTCTTGCCCACCATCTCTCTAGTGCACCTGCAGCGTTGTAGTCACCAGTGTCAGGGCCCTGTATACAAATGAGTCAAAGTTTATTGAGTATGTCAGTGCTTATCCTCGACCACCAATCGTTTTTCACTCTCTTCAGTGTTGAGAATCCACGCTCACACACTGCTGTGGCTATGGGAAGGACTTGAACAATTTCGAACAGGTGGCTGATGTGGGTGAATCTTTTCCTGTGGTCCTGGAAAATCAGTGCACGGACCTTAGATGTGAACTCTTGGTGCTGTACAAGTGTTTTTAAATCCATCTACTCTTACCGTACTTCTTGAAGATTGCATCCATTTCTTTCCAGCACAGGCCGAAAGTGCTGGCAGAGTGTGGTGATATGGTGATTGCCAAACATTGTCAAATCCTCTTGGTTCTTTGGCCAGTTGCAGGTGTTGAAAACCTGGGCAGCTGCAAGCAGGTCTTGATCGAATAAGTCAAACCGCTGTCTGAGGTACATCTCCATGCTCTGAAGAAATTTCTTTCTCACATCTCCAAGCTTTCTATCCTCATGGCCAACCAGTTGCACCTCCCGGAAAACTCCCCCCTCAGCCTCCTTCAAAAATGCATCAAGGTGTGGCCCTGGTGAAAACTGCATTGCTGTGAGAGAAAAATAAGTCTTCTCCAGAGCCTGATGGACCTCACTCAATGTTGTGGAGTCACTTGCAATTTTAAGCTCAGATGTGACAACTGATCAAGAATGTCCAGTAAAAAAAAGGCAAAATGCAGTGACTTGTAGCTTTTCAAAAATGTACAGGTGAAACAAGCCCTGCCAATCATGTCTGCACTGTCTCGCCTCTGCTATATGCTCAAAATGTGCAAGCTCTGGCCTAAAGCTGTTGCCTAAAGCAGTGAGTGCTTTCTGAAGATGAGGAAGCCAGCGTGTGCCCCCCAGACTGACAGGTTTCAGGATTTCAGGAGCTCTCTCCATGCTTTGGGGGAGCAATGGTAGGTCTTGTAAATGCCATTCAAGACCTCTTTGACATCACTGATTTGTGGATTAGCTTTTAGTGCATCAAAAGCACCCAGTTCAAGTTCATGGGCCAAGCAATGGATGTCCAGCAAGTAAGGGATCTCAGCCTTCAATTGCACTGTCACTCCGTTTTTCTTCCCGATCATGACCGCTGCGCCATCTCAACCAAAACCAACAAGCTTCACCTTCCAGTGTGGGAGTCCTGCGTTCACTAAGCCTGGAGAAGGACAGTTACGAGGAGGCAGGGAAAGTGAGAGGGAGACATACACACACACACACACACACACACACACACACACACACACATACACACACACAGACAGACAATTAAATATATTGTCATTTTTAGCATTTAGGGTTTCAACATACTCCTCACTGAAAATGACCAGTAAGGCCAAGGAGTATCAGACTCCTGGAAGGTACTGTAAGGAACATACTGGAAATACTTAACAAGATAAATTAAGATAAACTTGCCAGTATTTATTGCATGCATGTGACCCTGTGCATTACAGTGTTCCAGTTCCGTCTAGAAAACGGACATATATAAGCTCCAGATCCTTGGTGCTGCAGTCGGTGGAGGAATCCACAAAAAAACGAAATACAGCGGGCTTGGCACAGCTTCTCCAGCGTTGGTTCCCAGATGTCATTGAAGATGTGGGGAATGAATCTACAGCAGTAAAGTTGCTGAAAACAACATTAACACCATTAACTATGAGCAACTAACTGCAATACAAAGAGAGCTAGCCAAGACTGCAAATGAAGAGTAGCTACATCAACGGTATTTTTCCTATTAACTTAGGTAGCTAATGTAACCAGCTAGCTGGCTAGCTAGCTGCTCTGTTTACTACCGTTAGCAGTACGTTCATTTGCAAATTAACGTAACGTTACTGATAACGCTAGTAAGTAGAGCAGCTAGCTAGCCAACTAGATTACAATTAAACCAACCCACCTTACCATGGCTTTGTCATTTGCATATCCATGCACCGTGTCTATGTCATTCCTGACATGGAGGTCCATAAGATAAGATAGAAAACAACAGTTCTTCATTATTTTCTAAAGATTTATGTAAACTGGAGTTCAGAGCAGAAATCTCTGAACAGTTGAGCTGTTTCTGTCCACAGAGTAACACTGTACACTTGATATTTTCCACTGTCTTCTCCTCTCAGCCTCATGAACAATGTTAGTCTAATGGCTTCATCTTCTCTACTTTTTCCAGGACTAATAGCTGGAGACACAATCTCTCCTGTAGAAGATGAAGTCAGTGAAAGAGAAGGAGAATCTGTCACACTCAAATGTGGATATGAGACAAGTTCAAGTGGTGTTGAACTTTACTGGTACAGACATCATTCTGACCTTCAGGCACCTCAGTTTATACTCTGGAAAGGAGCAAAAAGGTACACAAGCGAATATATCCCCAATAAACGATATGAATCTAAAACATCATCAACTTCAACTGAACTCACCATAAGCAGACTAACCCTGGCAGACACAGCTCTCTACTACTGTGCTCTAGAAACACAGTGATACAAAGTGTAGAAGAGGCTGTACAAAAACCTGAACACAGATATCTGACTACTCTTCAAAGAGGAGGGAAGTGGTATTCAAACCACAGCTTCATATCAGATGGATTCTGCTAATTCCTGTTTGATCAGAGTCACTGTGGTTACAGCTGCTAATGAAACACTGTGGGAGGATTCACATGAGCAGCAAATCCACATCAATGACAAACCGGCTGTATGATGCTTCAAACACAAGACCATTATAAAACATTAAAACAATTAATCAAAGAAATAAGCAACAGATTATTTGACAATAAAAGGTTTTCTTAGTTGCAACTTTAATCATTTTTCTGTCTTTTGGTTTGTAGATTTCAAGATGCTTGTCACTACTGAGACATGAGCTTCCTTGTTGCCACTTTTTCTTCCTCCATCACTTCCCTCCTTCTCTCTGCTACACTTGAAGATGGCTGACAGTGAAACTCTGCTGACTGTATTGAGTTACATTATTGAACGATGCCAGTAGCACACATGCCTGTCGCACCATGCAGTCAGAAGCAGTAGTCAGAGTACAGTAGCTGTGATGTGCTGATCTGGGAGCAAATGTGATAAAACTTGTGTTTTTCTAGACAGTTAACGTGCATCAAGACACAGCCGGTGTGTAGAGGCATCATACGCTGCAGGTGACGATGCTTTGAGAAGCTAATCACTCACATCACATAGAAAATTAACAGGGTGAAGTTCTTGTCACACCAAAAACACTGCTGACACTGGGAAAGAAAAAACTGTAACCTGTAAATTTACAGGTTTCACACAAACATCAGTTAGAATTTCTGTACAGTATGCAGTTGAGGATTTTTTATATTTCAGATGAATCTTGTGCAGATTCCTCCTTCAGTCTGACCTTCTTGGATGATGATGACTGCAGCATCACTGTCATTTCTAAAGCTTCCATCAGCCTCAATGTAAATAGAGCACAGCAAGAGGAGGAGCTACACAACTGAATATGAAAGGCTTCATTTTGGAAGTGAAGAGCTGCTGCGTTCTCTCTGTTGTTCATTCAGTACAAGCGAAAATAATGCAGCTCTTTTTAGTTTGGATGATGATGTTCACATTTCAGACTGGTAAGTACTCAACAGATGTAGCAAGATGTTAAAGGAGATGGCAGACATGAAAAAAGACTTTTATGTCTTTGAATGTTTTAACTTTTTATACTAAACTAAATTAAAGATACACAATTTAAAATAATTGAAATGTCATGGTGAGATATATCTTTGTTCTTTTCAGGATCCTCTGAGGATTTAGTGAAACCATTTAAAGATGTAATGCTGGCTTTGGAAGGAGACCATGTGACTCTCTCCTGTAACTACTCAGGCTCTGTACAAAACCTCTACTGGTATCAACAGAAGTCCAGTTCATCTCCACAGCTTCTCATCATGGAATATTCAGAGAAAATAGCAGGATTGTCTTTAATACATGACAAAAACACAAAGGAGTTTCATCTGCAGATCTCCTCTGCTGCAGTGACAGACTCTGCTGTGTACTACTGTGCTGTGAAGCCCACAGTGACAGGAAACACCAAAACTCTGTACAAAAACCTTTGGAGCAAAGACAACAGAATTCTGCACAACGTCCACTAGAGGGAGTCACACACTGTTAAACTTTAATGATATGTGATGATGCAGTCTAGATTGTTTGTAGTGATGATAAAAACAACAGAAAATGAAGAACTAAAGATAAAACAGAACGAAGGAAAGCATTGTATCCGACTCAAATATTGACGAGGTGTTGTGGAATATTATTTATGTGAACAATACCTCATCAAATTGAGTGTAACAGAAAATCCCCTGACATCTACTAAAGAGATTACAGAGTATCTAGTGATTGCCTTTAAAATTCTGTAAAACAGGTGAAATTAGACTATGCTAAAATGTCTGTTTGATGTTAAGCATATACTCATAGGGTGAGCATAATATTCTATGCTGACCTTTTCTTTCATTATCAGCTGGTTTAAGTTGTATAGTAATTAAACCATGTTGTCTCCACTCTAGAAGCACAAATTAGATCCTTCTTGTGTTTGCAAACCCTGAAAAGTTGATCCATCCTTTAAATCATTGCAGCTACATTTCTGTAACTTCCATTTAAAAGGAATCACACAAAAACAACTTCCTGTTGGTACAAAATGCAGCTACCAGCTCTAGCTCTGTCCCTTTCTGGGACATCATCGCAGAGGGGCTTGTGAAGCCGGATCCATGCAAGGTGAGAGCGGTATTGGAGTGGCCTACTCCCACATCTGTCAAGCAGTTACAACGCTTTCTGGGGTTTGCCAACTTCTATCGCAAATTTATCAGAAACTACAGCATGGTGCTTTCTCCATTAACCAAACTCACCTCTGCGTCTGTTCCTTTCCGCTGGGGCTCCGAGGCCGAACAAGCCTTCAATGAACTGAAAGAACGGTTCACTTCATCTCCCATCCTGATGCAAACAAAAATCCGTTGCTGCAATTTGTGGTGGAGGTGGATGCCTCCGATACAGGAGTGGGGGCCGTCCTGTCTCAGCGCAACCTTCTGGATCAGAAACTTCGGCCCTGCACCTTCTTATCTCGTCGTTTAACAGTGCCAGAACGTAATTATGACGTTGTGAACCGTGAGTTGTTGGCAGTAAAACTGGCTCTGGAGGAGTGGAGGCACTAGCTGGAGGGGGCGGAACAACCTTTTGTGGTATGGATTGATCACAAAAACCTCTCCTATATCCAAACTGCCAAATGACAATAGTCCAACATGCTGATGTTGGACTATTGTGTACTTTCTCTACTGTTTGTCACCATAACAGGTACGTCACATTTTGCATTTAAAATAAAATTTATTCCAATATTTCATGAATGTGATACATTTAAGAGTTTTGTAACATAAAACAGATTTCTCTTCTTTTAGGTGTCATCTGTGAAGAAATCAGCCCACTTAAAAATGAAACATCCACTTTAGAAGGCAGCACTGTTACTCTGTCCTACAGATACTCTAAAGCTGCTAGTTATGATGATTATTTCTTCTGGTATCGACAATATCCAGGAAAACCACCAGAGTTCCTCATCTTTCATTCAGGAACAAAAAATGAAACAATCTCTGGACTGTCTGTTAAAGTGAGTAAAGATAAAACCCAGATGTCAACGTCCACTAGAGGGAGTCACACACTGTTAAGCTTCAATGGTTTATGATGATGATTTATGACTGAGTCTAGATTTGTTGTACTGATGATGAAAGACAAGAAGAAAGAAGCAATTGATTCTCTGGCACCGCCCACTGAAATCCAATTTAGCCAATGAGATTATTTCTGTCTCCAGAGCAGAAATGTTTGAGGAACTAAAAGCACAACCAGCCTGATGTTGAGGAGAAGGGCTGTGCAGCAGAGAGGCTGTTTAGTTTCTTCAGTCTACTGCAGTGGAAGAACATTGATCATCTGCTGTCTGTTTGGCTTTAACAACTCCAAAGACATGTTGCTTTACCTCTTTTTACTTTTCTCTCACTTTATAGGTGAGTGTTGGAACAGTCTCATTTAAACTGCTGTAGATATTTGGTCTACATTTCATGACTACAGGTTTATCTGTGTAAGGTATCAATTTCCATGATGACATTCTGTTTATTGAATGAATCTCCAAATGATCAAAGATGACAGAAAAAGTCAAGAACCTCTGTTGAGTCTCTTGATGTTAGAGTCTCTTGCAGACTCACTGACATGAATTACTCATTTTGCAGCTCTGGGTTCCATGAACAGCACAAAGCCAGAAAGTACTGAAGAACAAGTTGCAGAGGGAAGAAACATCACCCTGACCTGTAAATATGAGGGTGCTACCTACAGTATCCAGTGGTACCGACAATACCAGAGGTCCAGACCAAAGTTCCTGATCTACATCACAGAGGGAGGATCGATTCATTCAGTGGTTTCTGATTTCTCAGCTCACATTAACAAATCAGAGAAACGTGTAGATCTGGAGATCATCTCAGCTAAAGTGACAGACTCTGCTGTGTACTACTGTGCTCTGCGGCCCACAGTGACAGGAAACACCAAAACTCTGTACAAAAACCTTTGGAGCAAAGACAACAGAATACTGCACAACGTCCACTAGAGGGAGTCACACACTGTTAAACTTCAATGGATTATAATGAAGCAGTCTGGAATCACTTTACTCTCAGACAGGATTGTTTTTTAAAGCTTTAGAAATAAAACCACTCACAACTTGAATTACAACAAGGTAACCATGGCAACCATGAAATATTTTCTCAAGTCTTAAAGGCATAAAACATTTTGAGAAGAGCTAAAATAGGAAGGAGCCATTTTGAACAAAGAATAGTTTTTCAAAGGATGTCATTACATTAAGGAGGAAAACTAAAATATATCTAAGTGTATAACCAGGTCATATCTTAGAAGATATTATTATGGGTTCTGAAGTGTTTCTGAATCATGTCACACAAAATGACGATACCTAAGTGTTGTTGGATGGTAACTGTATAAAATGACGTGTTGTTTGTATAAATGAGAGACTATCACACAGCAAATCCTCTGACAACCAATCTAACAGCTGAGATGCCTCCACCAAGGGAGTCCTTTCTCTCCACTGCTGTTTGATTCTTAAGGAGAAAATGATTAAAATGTCCATTCTGTAAAAAAGACATGATGTCAAGATTCTGACTTAGCATCTGGGAAATATATAGGATCCAGTCTGGAAATTAAAACTTTGAAACAAGCATGACCCAAAAATCATTTAAAATACAAAACAAAATGATCAACCATGAAACTATAGAGGGAGAATTTGACAGATGCAAATGTGAAGGACTCTCATGATTTGATAAGCCCTCAGATGTGACACACATGTAATAATGAGAACAATATTGTAGTAAAGTACTGAATAAGTAATTAATATGGTTGTCATGTGTAACTGAATAGCAGCATATCATCTGATAAGAGATTTAACTGAGTCAGGACCTTCACATGTGCTGCCAAGAGTCAGTCAGTGTTACCAGCTACTTCGTACCTGATGGAGATGATGTAACTTTGTGAATAACACCACCACAGCAGTGACAAACATACCATTTGTCAGAGTTGTGAGAGGAAGGAGGGAGGGATTAAGGGAGGAGCAAAACTGTGAATCAAGTACAGAAAAGACAAACTTTCACAGTGTTTCATACAAAAACAGACAGATTCTCTTCATCTTTAAGATGCTGTCAGTGGAATTCAGTCTGTATGTGACTTTGTTTCTGGTCACAATAAGAGGTAGGAGACATCATTGACATTAAGAGAGCATCATTGATGAAACCCTTTAGATCATAAAGTTAGAGAGAAATTTCTTTCTTTAGGTGTCAACTGTGAAGAACTCACTCCAGTCAAGGATGAAGAGTCCAGTTTAGAAGGCAGCACTGTTACTGTGTCCTACAGATACTCCAAGACTATAACTGCCAGTCATGATTTCTTCTGGTATCAACAACATCCAGGAAAACCACCACAGTTCCTCCTGTACATCTCAGGACTTAATGTTACAAGACCAGCAGAGTCTTTGAAATCAGACACAAAGTTCTCTACTAAACTTTCTGGAGAAAAAATAGAGGTTACCTGGTGTAACCCCAGTTCTATGAGTACGTGCGAGGCCCTCTAACGGTCTGATGTTCACAGCTGGAATCAAACAGTTCTCTGCTATGAAGCCACTCTGCAGTCAGTAGGAGGAGACTCCTTTGTCATATTAGTTTCCCGTCATCAAAACTGTGTCTCATGACGGAAAATAAAATAAAGGTTACCTGGTGTAACCCCAGTTCTATGAGTACGTGCGAGGCCCTCTAACGAGCTTCGCTATTGGTTCATCCCCTCGAGGCTCTGCCTCGGCACTTGAGTCAAAGTTCATGCACTCACCGTCCAATCAGGAGGTAGTCCCTTCCCTACAAAACCCCAATACGCGCATTGCTCGTCTCCCTTGAAGACTCAGCAACCGTCACCAGGGCCAGCTGGGCTGGTAGTTAGAGGGCCTCGCACGTACTCATAGAACTGGGGTTACACCAGGTAACCTTTATTTCTATGTCGTACGTGCTCCGCCCTTTAACGGGCTTCGCTATTGGTTAAAACCGAGGCAAAGGCTGTAGGGATGAGATGTACTCCCAGCTGGGCCGAACCCACTAAGAGCCACTACCCCTGTACACAGTAGTTCCCCGGTCGAGTGCCACCCACCGGGGAGACTCGTGCCAGGCTGCTATGACAGCCGCTGGACAGGCATTGTTACGCCGAACCTCCATCTAGACTAGCTGAAGGTTCCGTCACCTGTGCACCCAACACAGCATGTGACACAGAGCCAGCAGTCACATCTCTTAGATAGGACTGCACAAAAGTAGAAGTCGAAGACCAGGAGGCGGCCAAACAGATGTCAGCCACCGACACACCCCTGAAAAGGGCCACTGAAGCAGCGATGCTCCTAGTAGAATGTGCCCTTAGCCCCACCGGGGGGACGCGCCCCATCGCCTCATAGGCCCCCCGGATAGCTGCGCAAATCCAATGGGCCAGTCGCTGAGACGACAGTGGAGCCCCCTGAGCCCGACCACCATAGCAGACAAACAACTGGTCAGATTGCCGAAAACCCGCAGTGCGCTCAACATAGATGCAGACCGCGCGCACCGGGCATAACGTATGAAGCCGTTCCTCGTCCCACATGCAATCTGCATGCACAGACAAGGCCCCCAGGTCTCCTGCTCTTTTTGCCGAGGTCAAGGCTAGCAGGAGCGCCGTCTTGATTGACAGGGCCTCCAAATCTACCTGCTCCAATGGCTCGAACGGTGGGCCTGCCAGGCTGTCCAAAACCGTCAGGAGGTCCCACTGGGGAACCAGGCGTCGAACAGGGGGCCACAATCGAGGAGCCCCCCGTAAGAAGCGTTTAACTAAAGGGTGACTCCGGGCTGTAAAGCGACAGAAGTGTTGCAGTGGACGGAGCACGAGCATGTTGAATCGTAGAGACAACCGCGGCCGGGAGGCCCAAGCCTTCCAATCTCACCCTCTCAATCTCCAGACCAAGAGCCGGTGACCCAGAACCGGGCGCGAGAGGATGGAGCCCCCTGCCTGCCAGAGAGCCGTGGGCAGATCCGGCACCGGCCATGGGCCTGCCTCCACTAGCTGGAACAGAGCCGGAAACCACTGGGCCCCGGGACTGTCCGGCGCCACCACTATCACGACCAAGTGCTGCATCCGGATCCTGTGGAGCAACTGCATCATCAGCCTCAACGGCGGGAAAGCATACAGCAGACCGTGAGGCCAATGTGGATGAGCCAATGCATCCACCCCCAATGGGAGAGCGTCCATCGGCCTCAGAGAGAACCATAACGGACACAGAGCGTTCTCTCTGGCCGCAAAAAGGTCGGCCACCGGTAGTCCGAACCGCCGCCAGACCAGTGCTGCCACCTCCGAGGAGAGGCTCCACTCCTCCCCCAATGGACCCCCCCGGGACATCCTGTCTGCCCCCGTGTTGAGGGAAGCCGGAACGTAGCGAGCCCTCAGGGGCGATAAGTGGCGATCCGCCCAGGTCAAGATAGACACCGCAAGTCTGTGTAGTGCTGGCGATCGAACCCCCCCTTGCCTGTTCAGGTAGGCCACAGCCGTGGTATTGTCTGACCGTACCATGACATTCCTCCCTCTGAGCTGAGGGGCGAAGTGGTACAGCACCTTCTGTACTGCCGTTAGCTCCAGCAAGTTGATGTGCCGGGAAGAGTTCTGCCACATGCCCCCCACACTGGCCCGGTTGAAGGTCCCGCCCCAACCTGCCAGAGAGGCGTCTGTGAACACCTGCACGTAATGAGAGACGCACCCCAGTTGAACCCCCTGGCGAAGACGAGCGGGCGAGTCCCAGAATATGACATCCCGCCGTGCCAGCCCCGCGACATGAAGCTCGCGGCACTTGTCG
This sequence comes from Macquaria australasica, assembly GCA_005408345.1. Classification (NCBI taxonomy): domain Eukaryota; kingdom Metazoa; phylum Chordata; class Actinopteri; order Centrarchiformes; family Percichthyidae; genus Macquaria; species Macquaria australasica. The sequence continues at coordinate 14,305 of SEMN01000638.1, forward strand.
CGACGTGGGTGCAACCGAAGCCGAAGAAACCAGAGCTGCAGGTTCCTCATGTGCAACAGGCCCAGACGCATCACCGGATGGGCTGCCGACATCATACCGAGGAGAGACATGACACTGCCCGCTGGGACTAGCGCCGAGCCCCTCACTCGGCAGGCCAGTTACAAAATTGCTGTCACACGCGCTTCCGACAGCCGTTCCGTCATGGCACGGGAGTCGAGTATAAGCCCCAGATACGCTGCCTGCTGACTCAGCAGCAGGAGACTCTTGCTGGGGTTGACAGCGAAGCCCAAGCACGTGATATGCTGAATGACCAGCTCTGTGTGGGCCTCGGCCTCCTGTCTGGAGGCGGCGAGAATCAGCCAATCGTCTATGTAATTCAGGATTCTCACCCCCTTCTCCCTGAGCAGTGCCAACGCCGTCTCCACACACTTGGAGAACGTGCGCGGGGAGAGGGAGTATCCGAACGGAAGGCGACCGAACTGATAACACTGACCATCCATCGCAAAGCGCAGGTAATTCCTGTGACGCTGCAGGATGGGGACATGGAAGTATGCATCGGTCAGATCTATGGATGTCATCCAGTCGCCGGGCCGAATGCATTCCATAAGCTGCCTGATCGTCAACATGTGAAAAGGCCTGCGCGCAATGAACGTGTTCAACTCGCGCAGGTCCAAAATCGGCCTCAGCCCCCCGAATTCTTGGGCACCAGAAAATACGGGGAGAAAAAACCCCGTCCGCGCTTCTGAGTCGGGAACCATGTCCGAAGAAGCGCGGCTACTGCCTCCCTCAATACCGCCGTCTCTGCTGGGTCGGCGAGCGATGTTTGCAGGATGCCACCGAACGCCAGGGGGGGTGCGGCAAAACTGCAACGCGTAACCCCTCCGCAGCGTTCTGTCCATCCACGCAGAGAGAGGGCTGCACAGCCGTACCCAAGTTGTGTAACGGTCCGTGAGAGGGAGCGCAACGGGCTCGGCAGGAAGAAGTAGAGTGGGCCCACCCGCACCGACCCTCCCGCCTTGGGGAAGGACGGACGGGGGCCCTGGCAGAAAGGGCCGTGACGCAGCTAAAGCTAACACCGAAATAGCTGCCTCCCGTGCACCCTCCACTGGCGAACCGACCGCCGAGAGCGACGGAGAACCATCCCCATCAAGACCGGACGAAGCCACTGCACTCCGCCGTGGGTCATGATGTTTACTGGTTCCATCTACCAAAGAGACAGTACTCACGTGAGGAAAGTCAGCCTTGCACTCTGCTGCCGCAATGTTACAACCGCCATCTTGCGTCCGGTTCATACCCGACTGCACACGGCGCTCACCTCTGACGTCATCGGTCAAAGCAGAGGGGTCAAAGCCAAAATGGCGGACACTAGCACCGCTAGCCGCGCTAACCATGCTAGCGGAGTTACGCGGCTCGACTTGAGACCGCTTATGAACCCGGGGGAACCCCGACATGTGAATACCCTGCACCGCTGATGACGCCGTTTCACCACCGTGGGTGGAAACCGCGTCACCAGTAGGAGCTACCACATGCGTGGCGTCGTTCTCTGGCCTACTCCCTACGCAGGTAGTATGCCGAAGAGATCGACGGTGACTAGCAAACCAGTGACCCATAAACAACTTATTAGCCTGCTTGCTAATGGTTGTGAACTCACGGCTAGCCGCGCTAACCTCTGACCCGGGCAGTGCCACAGGCAGTGAAGAGCTGGAAGAAAATCTCTCAGAGACCATACACCATTTACGCCCTCATCAGTCAATGCGTGCGACTCGCACGCCAGCTGTGTATGCGAATAAGAAATATGACAGAGACGCTGTTATGTCTGCATTCGGAGACCCGTACTGTCAAGGCAGCCTACGCCCTGCACCAAGCCGCCACCCTCCGCACCGTCAGCGCCGGCCAGCGTGGAGGGAGCGACCAGCCTCGGAAACCGTGCCTGACGCTCACGCTCCTCCGGGGGGAGCGCGAGATAGTCGAGGCAGGTGCCGGCCTCACTCTGATGCCTCTGACCGTGCTGGTCCGCCATTGACATCAGTGAGGCACACAAGGCTTGCTGGCCATATCCAAGCGCAAAATTCCTACTAGACGCGACACCGGATGGTGACAATGTTTCGCTGAACTAGACAACAGGTTGCTGAGTTGAAAAAGGGAGATGAGCAATGCGCGTACTGGGGTTTTGTAGGGAAGGGACTACCTCCTGATTGGACGGTAAGTGCATGAACTTTGACTCAGGTGCCGAGGCGGAGCCTCGAGGGGATGAACCAATAGCGAAGCCCGTTAGAGGGCGGAGCACGTACGACATAGAACATGTGGACCTGCAGATCTCCTCTGCTGCAGTGACAGACTCTGCTCTGTACTACTGTGCTGTTAAGCCCACAGTGACAGCAAACCCACAGTCTCTGGACAAAACCTGACAGCTCCTCACTGAACATTTACACACTTCAGCTCCTCCTTTTACTGAACAACAGCACCACCAAGTGGACACTGCCAACATGATCCACTGACAAACTAGACAGATTAACATGTTTTTAGTTCTGTCTTAAAACAACAATCACATGCTTAACATTAAAACAGGTTTCTTGATGTAACCATTCCTCCTGTTCATACTGGCCTTTAAAAGATAATTTCCTAATGTGAATTCCATGCAAGTGATGGGGAACAAAATCCAAAGTCCTCGTTCTATACAAAAATGTATTACAAAGTTTATTTGAAGTTAATATGGGGCTTCAGCAGTCTGAGTTAGATAAATCAGGTGGCGATCTTGCAAAGTCTTCTTTTTGTACAAAAATCCCCCCGTTTGGTTCCCTGGACAGTGTTTCCTTGCTGAGCTGCTGAAGCCTCATCTTAACATCAGCTGTGTCATTAATTTTCATTAGTTTTGTCATAAACTAAAGTTGTGCACAAATTAAAAATTCATGAAAAGTCAGAGGATCACCAAAGTTATTACAATTCATCCTGAGGAGAATTCAATTCAGTTTTATTTATATAGCGCCATATCATAACAAAGTTATCTCAGGGCACCATTTCGAATAGAGCAGGTCTAGACCGACTCTTTATATTTACAGAGACCCAACAGTTCCCACCATGAGCAGCACTATGCGACAGTGGCAAGGAAAAACTCCCTTCAGAACATGAATGTATGATACGAACAGTCCATCCAATAGATGTTGAGATGTTTTACTAAAGAATACAAATGTGAATCTGCTGGTGGTGCTAGAGGAAAACTCAGAGGGTCATCAATGTCAGTAGGATTCATCCTCTGGGGACCATGAATGTCTGTACAATATTTCATGTCAATCCAGTCAGAAGACGTTGAGATATTTCAGTCTGGACCAAAGTGGTGGACCAACCGACCAGCCCATCCACAAACTGTCAGGAAGCAGTTGCCATCCTTACAGCCATGATGCTAGCATGGCTAAAAAGACCTTCCAGTAACAAAAAGTTTGCAGGTTCAAGACCCCCATCATGAGCTGCGTCAGCTAAACAGCTGAAATGTAAATGAGATGTAAATGTTGAGAGATCCTCAACAGATGATAAAGAGGAAGGACCAATGATGTGAAGGCCCAGATCCATCAGAGTATCAATGTTCTTCCTCTCTCTCCTCCCCTCTCACTGCAGACATGAAACACTGGCTGAGAAACATCCTGATTCTGACTCAGACCATCTCTGACCAGACCATCGACAAACTGTCAGGAAGCAGTTGCATACAACATTTTCTAGAATCATAAAATACAACAGTGACCTTAAACAACACTATATGCAAACATATTACAGCCTACAGAGTTTCTTTATAGCTTACACACAGAGCTACATACCTCGCTCCGCTTACCAAGGGTGCAAACTTGAGGAAACTTCACACACAGGGCTGTCTTCACGCACAGGGCTGCTAGATTTGTCTGAGCTAAAACTAGCACAAACATGTGCTGAACATAAGACGAAGGAGTTCACGAACTGTTCGTATGAACATTAATACAAACACAGACAGTTTTAAAGCGTGCATGACACTACAGTTCTACAACACATCATGCTAACTTACATGTACAACAGGGGTTTCGTGAGGCGAGTGAAATATTGCGCGTGATATTCTGCACTCTAGCTATACAGGTTCCCGGGTTCACAGCGCCAAAACCCAAACCTATGTCAGCCACTGACCATGTATGATAATTGACGTAGCAGTCATTTACAATCTGTGTTCCTCAGTGATTACATCCTGTTTTATTTTGGTGTTTCCTGTTGGCTGGTGATTTTGGGTTGATCATGTGATCTGCAGGCACCTGTGCTGATTATTGGGCTGAGCCAATATAAGCAGGTCCTTTTGTTCAGCTCGCTCTCTGCCTCCATCCTGCTGCAGCAGCACCTCGGTGGTGCTCGGTATCTGATATTTATTTTATTTTTTTATAATTCTAAAAAACTTCTTTTGGCCTGGTTTAAAGGCTGCTGTGGCTGAGTATTGTCACACCTGTCATGTGTGTCAGTTAGCAGGTAAACCTAACCAGGTGATTTCCTCAGCACCCCTACAGCCTATGGGAGAACCATTTGAGAGACTTGTTGTAGATTGTGTAGGCCCCCTACCAAAGTCAAAATCTGGTCATCAATACCTTTTGACCATCATGTGTGCCACCACTCGCTACCCTGAGGCAATACCTCTACGTTCTCTAAAGGCTAAAATGGTAGTAGGACAGCTTATGAAATTCTGTACTACTTTCGGTTTGCCAAAAGAATTTCAAACCGATCAAGGAAGTAACTCTATATCTAAGGTATTCAATCAGGTCATCCCACAAAATCATCCCACAGTGACAGGAAACACCAAAACTGTACAAAAACAGAATACTGCACAACGTCCACTAGAGGGAGTCACACACTGTTAAACTTCCGTGTTTTATGATGATGATTTATGAGTCTAGATTTGTTGTATTGACGATTAAACAGAAGAAGAAAGAAGCAGTTGATTCTCTGGCCCCGCCCACTAAAGTCCAACTCAGCCAATGAGAATATTTCTGTCTCTAGAGCAGAAATGTTTGAGGAAGTAAAAGCACAACCAGCTTGATGTTGAGGAGAAGGGCTGTGCAGCAGAGAGGCTGTTTAGTTTCTTCATTCTACTGCAGTGGAAGAACATTGATCATCTGCTGTCTGTTTGGCTTTAACAACTCCAAAGACATGTTGCTTTACCTCTTTTTACTTTTCTCTCACTTTATAGGTGAGTGTTAGAAAAGAGATGAAAGTCTCATTTAAACTGCTGTAGATATTTGGTCTACATTTCATAACTAGAGGTTTATCTGTGTAAGGTATCAACTTCCATGATGACATTCTGTTTATTGAATGAATCTCCAAATGATCAAAGATGACAGAAAAAGTCAAGAACATCTGTTGAGTCTGTTGATGTTAGAATCTCCTGCAGACTAACTGACATGAATTACTCATTTTGCAGCTCTGGGTTCCATGAACAGCATAAAGCCAGAAAGTACTGAAGAACAAGTTGCAGAGGGAAGAAACATCAACCTGACCTGTAAATATGAGGGTGCTATCTACAATATCCAGTGGTACCGACAATACCAGAGGTCCAGACCAGAGTTCCTGATCTACATCACAGAGGGAGGATTGATTCATCCAGTGGTTTCTGATTTCTCAGCTCACATTAACAAAGCAGAGAAACATGTAGATCTGGAGATCATCTCAGCTAAAGTGACAGACTCTGCTGTGTACTACTGTGCTGTGAGGCCCACAGTGACAGGAAACACCAAAACTCTGTACAAAAACCTTGCTGTTATTCAACATGCTGTCACTGCATCACTGTGTGTCTTCTCTGATGGTACTACTCACTATAAAAGGTTTGTTAACTATTGCAAGTTTAATTCCAATGTTTTCTGAATGTGTTGAGTGAATTAATTTTGTAAAATGATATAACAGATAAGATAAGATAAACCTGTAATTGTCCCACAGCTGGGAAATTTTCAGCATTACAACAGCCAGAAAAAGTGTCATATATAGAAATACAATAATAAAATATAATAAAATACAATAAAAATAAATAGAAAATAGTCCTGTACACAGTAAAGACAGTAATAATAATAGTGTGACTGAGTGCATTTGTAAGTATGAACAATAGATAAGATAAAAATAAAAATATTGCACATATATAATATACATGTACATGAAAGTATTACACAGCAACAGATGAAATAATAACATCATGAATAAAAAAAATAAATAAATATGTATTAAGATAATGCACAGCAGCAGATGAAGTAAAGTAGTGAACAGTCTGCTTATTGACAGTCAATGTAGATTACCGGGAGTTGTACTGATTATAGAGTCTGACAGCAGCAGGCAGAAAGGACCTACGATACCTCTCCTTCAGACACCAAGGGTGGAGCAGCCGGTCGCTGAAGGAGCTGCCCAGTGCTGATAGAGTGACATGTAGGGGGTGGGAAGTGTTCTCCAGTAGTGATGATAGCTTGGCCACCATTCTCCTGCCACCCACCACCTCCACTGGGTCCAGAGGGCATCCAAGGACAGAGCTGGCCTTCTTAATCAGTCTGTCCAGTCTCTTCCTATCCCTGGAAGAGATGCCACTGGCCCAACATGCCACCCCATACAAGACAGCTGATGCCACTACAGAGTCATAGAAGGTCCTCAGGAGCGCCCCCTGCACTCCAAAAGACCTTAGTCTCCATCGCAAAAAGAGACGGCTCTGTCCTTCTTGAACAGAGCGTCCGTATTGTCTGACCAGTCCAGTTTGTTGTTCAAGTGAACACCCAGATACTTGTACGATCTCACAATCTCAATGTCCGTTCCCTGGATGTTCACTGGTGTAGGTGGAGGCAGTTTGTGCCTGCCAAAGTCCACCACGAGCTCTTTGGTTTTACCCGCATTGATCTGGAGGCGGTTCTGTTGACACCAACCCACAAAGCCCTGGGTCAGTTCTCTGTACTCCCTATCATCCCCGTTGGTGATGAGGCCGACGATGGCAGAGTCGTCAGAGAACTTCTGCAGGTGACAGTTCGAAGTGTTATGGGTGAAGTCCGCTGTGTAGAAGGTGAACAGGAAAGGCGCCAGAACGGTTCCCTGTGGAGCCCCTGTGCTGCAGAGAAGTGTGTCAGACACACAGTCCTGTAACCTCACATACTGTGGCCGGTTTGTGAGGTAGTCCAGGATCCATGCTGCCAGGTGATGGTCCACCCCAGCGTGCTCCAACTTGTCCCCCAGAATCCTGGGCTGGATGGTGTTAAAAGCACTGGAGAAATCAAAAAACATGATCCTCACAGTGTTTCCAGCCTTTTCTAGGTGAGAGAGGGATGTGTGAAGTAGGTAAATGACAGCATCATCCACCCCAATGCGGGGTTGGTAGGCAAACTGCAGAGGGTCCATACATGGGTTCACCAGCGGACGCAAGTGGACAAGGACCAGTCTCTCCAGGGTCAGCCCGGTTGAGCTTGTAGGGGGTAGGGGGGCTGAAAGGGAGATGTTTGCGGGTGTGAAATCGGGAGATGGGGCCAGCCCCGACTGTGGTGTAGCTGTATGAAGTGGCTGTAAGCTGAGGGCTGTGTGGAGTGGTGAGATGAGGGAGCGGGGGAGCTGCAGGCAGGGAGGGTAGATGGTGATGATGGTTGTAGGGGGGACAGGGCAGGGGGAGGGGTAGATGCCTGATCGAATCTGTTGAAGAATACGTTCAGGTCATCTGCCCACTTCTGATCCCCCGCAGGCTGGGGCTTGGAGTCCATATGGCCCGAGATAGTTTTAAGGCCCTTCCAAACTCCTCTGGTGTTATTTTGCTGCAGCTGACTCTCCAACTTCATCCTGTAGCTGTTTTTCCCCTCCCTGATCCTCCTCCTCAGCTCTCGCTGGACACTCTTCAACTCCTCCTTGTTACCCGATACAAAAACTCTCTTTTTTTCTTGAGGAGAGCCTTAATATCAGGAGTAATCCAGGGTTTATTGTTGGCGAAACAACGCACAGTCCTAGTGGGGATGGTGTTTTCCACACAGAAGTTTATGTAGTCCGTCAGACAGTCTGTGAGGTTGTCAATATCCTCCCCATGAGCGTCACTAAAAATGTCCCATACAGTAGTGTCAAAACAGTCCTTTAAAGCCTCCTCTGCTCCGTTAGACCACTTCTTCACTGTGCGTGGGACAGCAGGCAGCCTGCGCACAAGAGGTCTGTAGACAGGCCTGAGATGCACAAGGTTGTGATCAGATCTGCGCGGGGGGGGGGGGGACTCAATGAGATGTATGTGTCCTTGGTGTTGGCATAACACAAGTCCAGTATTCTGTTGTCTCTGGTATGGCACGTAACATACTGGGTAAATGTGGGTAGAGAGGAGGACGGAGGGGCATGATTAAAATCACCAGAGATGACGAGGAGGGCATTTGGGTGCTGTGTCTGCAGCCTACTTACTGCTGAGAGCAGGACATCACAGGCTGCCTCAGCGTTAGCAGAGGGGGGGATGTAAGCTACCATCACGATGGCATGCGAGAATTCCCTTGGTAGGTAGTATGGCCTCATGCTAACAGCTAGCAGTTCAATGTTCTTGTCGCAGGTTTGCTCCTTAACAGTGATGTGCCCAGGGTTACACCATCTGTCATTAACAAGCAACGCCAGCCCTCCTCCCTTCCTCTTACCGCTCTCCATCGTCCTGTCCGCCCGAAGTAGTTGGAAGCCATTAACTGAAACGTTCGTATCCGGAGTTAGTGCGGTTAGCCAAGTCTCCGTGAATAGCATGATGCTACACTCCCGGTATTCCCTCTGATGCCGGGTCAGCGCCGCCAGCTCGTCCATTTTATTGGTGATAGATCTTACATTCCCCATGATGATCGATGGGAGGACGGGTGTGTAACGTCTTCTCCTGGCGCGGCGCTGAGCCCCCGCACGGCTTCCCCGTCTCCTCCTCCTAAGCTCTCGGGGCACATCAGGTCTCTCCCCGGGTGGTAGCACCGCTGTGTTACGGAGAGCTAACAGCTGATCCCTGGTGTAAACAATGGAGTCACCATGGCTGCCGGCGGTAACTACGGACACTGTCTCTAAGGGCATAAGCGGTCTTGTTACCATAAAGGCCAAAAAACATGTCCAAAAACGCCAAAGACGTCAAAAAAGCAGCAACACTAAGTACTAAAAAAGATACAATAAAATACTAAAAAACAGAATAAAAAGAGAACTAATGAACTTCACGATTAAACTGAAAAAGTGAAACCGCGAACGGGAGCTGCTGCAACAGGCTGCCACTCACAGCGGCGCCAGAACAAAAAAAATAAATAAAATAATAATAATACAGTCTGGGATTAGCTATAGCACTGTTACTCTGTCCTACAGATAATCCAAGACTATAACTGCTAGTGATCATTTCTTCTGGTATCAACAACATCCAGGAAAACCACCACAGTTCCTCCTGTACATCTCAGGACTTAATGTTGCAAGACCAGCAGAGTCTTTGAAATCAGACACAAAGTTCTCTACTAAACTGTCTGGAGAAAAACATGTGGATCTGCAGATCTCCTCTGCTGCAGTGACAGACTCTGCTCTGTACTACTGTGCTGTGAAGCCCACAGTGACAGCAAACCCACAGTCTCTGTACAAAAACACAAGACTTTTTTCCACACTGTTGTACTCAACTTTTTACCTCTACTAGAGGGCGACATTATCAAGTAGGCGGTGCACTACTTCTGCACTGTGTTCAACCATTCTGTCAATAATAAGTGCTGCTGTGAAGAGAACAATTCTCAGACTGAATGTTGAACATCAGCTAGTTTCTCCTGTTGATTTAAACCTTGTTGTACAGATGGAACATTGGCTGTGGATTATTCTTGCTGCTCTTTTCTTTGGTAAGATAGAAAGCACAACAGTTCTTTATTATTTTCTAAAGATTTATGTAAACTGGAGTTCAGAGCAGAAATCTCTGAACAGCTAAGCTGTTTCTGTCCACAGAGTAACACTGTACACTTGATATTTTCCACTGTCTTCTCCTCTCAGCCTCATGAACAATGTTAGTCTAATGGCTTCATCTTCTCTACTTTTTCCAGGACTAATAGCTGGAGACACAATCTCTCCTGTAGAAGATGAAGTCAGTGAAAGAGAAGGAGAATCTGTCACACTCAGATGTGAATATGAGACAACATCAGACTATATTTACCTTTACTGGTACAGACATCATTCTGACCTTCAGGCACCTCAGTTTATACTCTGGAAAGGAGCAAAAGATAACACCTATGAATATATTCCTAATAAACGGTATCAATCTAAAACAACACCAACTTCAACTGAACTCACCATAAGCAGACTAACCCTGGCAGACACAGCTCTCTACTACTGTGCTCTAGAAACACAGTGATACAAAGTGTAGAAGAGGCTGTACAAAAACCTGAACACAGATATCTGACTACTCTTCAAAGAGGAGGGAAGTGGTATTCAAACCACAGCTTCATATCAGATGGATTCTGCTAATTCCTGTTTGATCAGAGTCACTGTGGTTACAGCTGCTAATGAAATGCTGTGGGAGGATTCACATGAGCAGCAAATCCACATCAATGACAAATCAGCTGTATGATGCTTCAAACGCAAACACCATGAAAACATATAAATGGACACTGACTTACTGAATCCTCGATGAATCCTGTGGGTGACGAGGTCACACTGAGCTCCTTCCATTGTTCACTATCCTCTGAAAAATGTTGAGATTCATCCTGAATAGACACTGACACAAATATACAACTAATTTAACTCATTCTCCAGATGCCAAACTCCACAGAAAAACTCAGTAGAATCACATTTTAACAGCTGAAGTTTTTATCAAGTTAAGAATTAGCTGATTGAAGCTTCCGCAACAACTCCACCATCTTTGCATTTGACCTCTCACAGCTGCAGAGGAGCAAAACATATTAAACTGTCAATTTACATTCAAGAGAAAAAACTTTCTCAACAGAACAGAACAGAAACTGTGTTTAGTGTAAAGTTGTCAGTGGGGGGACTAACACAGGGCTGTGAATGAGCCCTGTCACTGTGATCAGGCTCCTCCTTCTAATCCACCAATTTAGTGTTGATGAAGACTAAGGAGAGAGATCACAGCCTTCTTTATACTTGCTATAGCTCACAGGTACTCAACACTGCAGATATGATGCCTCTGTTGATCTCAGTGTTGCTGGCTGCTATGTGCCTCGGTATGAACACAACTCTGTTTCTTTGTTATCAGTCCAACATTGACATGATTCTTTAACAGCACACTGATACTGTTTGTTGCTGTTTTACAGAATGCAGAGCACAAAAAGACAACGTGCTGCAACATAAAGGAGATGTGACTGCTACTGAAGGAGAGGCAGTAACACTTGGCTGTCAATATAACAGCAGTGCATCAAATCCAAATCTCTATTGGTACAAACAGGATGGAAACAACAGCCCCAAATTCATACTGAGCCGCATTAAATGGGACGAAGGAAACACACCAGACGAGTACAGGGAGAGATTTTCATCCTCACTGAATTCCACCTCAAGATCAGTTCCTCTGAAGATCCAGAAGCTTCAGCTGTCTGACTCTGCTGTGTACTACTGTGCTCTGCAGCCCACAGTGACAGGAAACACCAAAACTCTGTACAAAAACCTTTGGAGCAAAGACAAAAGAATACTGCACAACGTCCACTAGAGGGAGTCACACACTGTTAAACTTCAATGGTTTATGATACAGTCTAGATTATTTTCCAACATGAGACACAGTTGTGATGAAGAGCTTTAGAAGTGAAACTAATTTGACAGACGAGTCTCCTCCTACTGACTGCAGAGTGGCTTCACAGCAGAGAACTGTTTGATTCCAGCTGTGAACATCAGATCAAACACAACCTACAAAACATATTAATACTAAACATTCAATTACAGCATCTCACCTCTGTAAACATGGAAAAACTCACTGTAATTTTGTTCTTTTCAACTCTTGTAGGTACGTATGTTTTTGTCGATGTGTGTTGTTTTTCCAATGATGGAAATCTCATATTGGAACAGAACTTTGTATAACATGTTGTTTCCCTCACTAGGTTACACCTTGGAAGATGATATTACTGCCAGCAGTGCTGAAGTGTTTTCATCAGAGGGCCGTAGTGTTACTCTGTCCTGTAACTATTCAGTTAAAGCTGATAATCTCCAGTGGTATCGACAGGATCCTGGGTCAGCTCCTCAGTTCCTTCTCCTGATCACTGATACAAAAGAGCCTTCAGTGGTGACAGCAAACCCTCCTCACCCTCGACTGACTGTTAAACTGAATGAATAGAGAAATTGAGTCGATCTGCAGATCTCCTCTGCTGCAGTGACAGACTCTGCTGTGTACTACTGTGCTCTGCGGCCCACAGTGACAGGAAACACCAAAACTCTGTACAAAAACTTTTGGAGCAAAGACAACAGAATACTGCACAACGTCCACTAGAGGGAGTCACACACTGTTACACTGGTTTATGATGATTCAGTCTAGATTATTTGCACTGATGAGAAATGAAGCATAAATAATAAATGACCAAATGAAGGAAAGTGTTTATAACCCTGAAGCACTGATAACAAGGTGTTGTGGGATGTTAAATGTGTAGATAAAGTATTGTCAATGTTCCTTAGAGTTCCCTATGATCTTAACACACTGACCTCTTTGTTATCTCAAGAATGAAAGATCAGAATCAGAATCGGACTTATTGCCAAGTAGTTTTCCACATACAAGGAATTTGCTTTGGTGTAAAGGTGCATAAATAAGTGTACATATATACAGATATTTAAATAAAGCCACTAAAAGCAAGTATGCAATATAAAATAGAGAAATTAGCAATAAAAAAGTATGGAAAAATATAAAATTAAAATAAAATAGACTAAGACAAAATTAGAAAATAAAACTGTACAATAATATGAAAAAAAGAGCTGTACATTTTGTGCAGAATGTGCAAATATCAACTGAAAGATGTGCAAAAGTTCACAGTATGGAGTGTAGTGGGGGGGTGGGTTTCAATTTCAATTTCAGTTTATTGAAAGGATAGCCCCTTGAGATGTAGCATCTCATTTTCGAGGGGGTCCTGTAGGCACAAATACAAAGTAAACACATATAAACAAAGACAGCAATACATAACAAACATACACTACATACAGTCAGCTTGCTCACTCTCTCCCACCCACACCCCTAACCCTCAGCTGTTTAAATAATAATAATAATAAAAATAAAATAAGATAAATGGATACAATGACTCAGAAGTTAAATCAATTGCATTAGTAATTACACACAAATTAAAAGCATAAAAGGTTGTTTTAAGATGAGAAAATAAAGATGTCCTGAAGCAATGGAAAGAGGTAAAGATCTCAGAGAAAGAGGAAGATGATTCCAGTCAGATTGAGCTTTATATTGGAATGACCTGCGTCCGACTTCTTTGGAAATTCTAGGGACAAAGAAAAAGGGATGTTGCATATGTCTGAGTGAGCATGAAGATCTACATGGAACCAAAAACTGTTTCAAATAGGAAGGACAATTAAAATAGACACATTTGAAGATGAACTTAGTACAGTGAAATTGCCTTCTAGATTTAGGTTGCAGCCAATTAAGGGATTCATACATTAGACAATGATGGGTTCTATATGGACACCTCAAAACAAACCTACAGAGAGAATTATATACAACATTAAGGGGCTTAAGATAAGTGTCGGAGGTGTTCTGGTATACAATGTCAGCATAATCAATATCAGGCAGTATCAACTGAGATATTATTCTTTGTCTGACTTGAAGTGTAAAACAATTAATTGAGTGATAAAGTGAACTCAGGCAACCATACATTCTTTTTATAATAAACTCTATATGGGGCTTAAAGGAAAGTTCAGAGTCAATCCAAAGTCCAAGATATTTGAATGCATCAACTTTCTCAAGGGGTGACCCATCATCAAAATTAACATGCAGATCAAAGGAATATTAACGACTATGTCGCGTACCAAACACCACGCTGCAGGACTTCTTCTTATTCAATACAAGTTTGTTGTTATGAAACCAGTTTTGGACCAAGTTAAAATCGAACTGTAAAGATTTCTGAATTTGTAATATATCAGAGTTGGTACTGTAAATAACGGTGTCATCAGCATAAAGATGAACAAGACAATTTGAGCATATCTGAGGTAAGTCGTTAATAAAAATGGAAAAAGTGGACCCAGGATGGAGCCTTGTGGAACACCCTTCTCAACAATTAAATAATCAGACTGAGAATGTCAGGATATGCCATCTAGGCAGCAGGGAAAGGACCCAAACGCAGACGGGACAAGGAGACTGGTGCAGATGAATGATTTATTAACACAAAAACTTACAGAAACTTGGGAAACCAGGGAACGACACACAGGGACACACAGGGAAACACCAGGGACACGACAAGGAGAGACAACCGACAATGAACCAACACAAAACAAAGGGAGAGGACCGGTATATATAGAAAAGGGGTTAATGAGCAAATCAGGGGCAGGTGAGCACTGGGGAGCGGGTGAGGATAATCAGAGACACATGAGGGCAGGAACTGAAGAAACAAGACAGGAAGAATTTCAAAATAAAACAGGAAATAAACAACACGCAAGAGACAGGACCTGAGAATACAAAATAAAACTGGACACAAGACCAAACCCACAGTGTCCATGTGGGATCATGACAGAGAACATTGAAAGACAACACAGTGACGTCTATTGTGAAGATGGGCATTAAATCAGAGGAGAGCATTTTGATTTAAGCCAATAGAATATAGCTTATCAAGGAGGAGGTAGTGATCAACCATATCAAAAGCCTTGGAAAGATCAATAAAAATTGCACCTGTGAGCTGGCCTTTATCAAAGGATGAGAACACATCATTAGTGAATTTTAGAAGAGCCGTGGTTGTGGAAAAAGATTGATGTACTTTGATAATTGATTAAAAATAAGTTTCTCAAAGATCTTAGCAATAGTACAAATAATAGAAATCGGATGGGTCTCCACCTTTGAGAACAGGGGTAACTCTGGCACATTTCCATATGGAAGGAATTGAACAAATAGACAGAGACAAGTTAAATAAATCTGCAACGGGATACATTATTACATGAGCTGCAAATTTAACAAATTTGGCTTCCAAACCATCTGGACCAGCACTACTGCTTTCTTTTAACTCACGTATACCATAAAAAACATCAATAGGAAATGAATCATTAGAAGTAATAAGGTTTAAGGAACCAGCCATACCAAAGGAATTAATATGTTGGGAACCACAAATAGAAGAGAATTGCTGATTAAGTAAAGGAGAAATAAGTAAAGGATCAGAAAAAATTTCATTATTAATTTGTATCTGGTTAATGAAGCTTTTGGTAGTTTTATTGAGAATACGGTCACATACAAGGAATTTGCACCATCATTGTCTTTGGCAGGTTGAATTTCTTCAGCTGCCGCAGGAAGTACATCCACTGCTGGGATTTCTTGGTGAGGGAGCTGATATTGGTGCCCAGGAAGCGGAAGGACTCCACAGTGCTGACTGGGGAGTCACACAGGGTGATGGGGGTGGGTGGGGCTGCGTTCTTCCTGAAATCCACTACCATCTCCACTGTCTTTAGAGCATTGAGCTCCAGATTGTTCTGTCTGCACCAGGTCACCAGATGGTCAATCTCCCACCTGTAGGCAGACTCATCCCCACCAGAGATGAGCCCAATGAGGGTGGTGTCATCCGCAAACCTCAGGAGCTTGACAGATTGGTGAGTGGAGGTGCAGTTGTTGGTGTACAGGGAGAAGTGTAGGGGGGAAAGGACACAGCCTTGAGGGGAACCGATGCTGGTTGTCCAGGGATCAGAGACATGCTTCCCCAGCTTCACATGCTGCTTCCTGTCCGTCAGGAAGTCTGTGATCCACCTGGAAGTGGAGTCAAGGCACATTCAGCTGAGAGAGCTTGTCCTGCAGCAGAGCCAGGATGATGGTGTTGAAGGCAGAGCTAAAACCACAAACAGGATCCTGGCATAGGTTCCTGAGGAGTCTAGGTGCCGGAGGATTAAGTGGAGGGCCATGTTTACTGCATCGTCCACAGACCTGTTGGCTCTGTAGGCGAACTGCACGGTGTCCAGGAGAGGGTCAGTGATGGCTTTCAGGTGGGAAAGCACAAGGTGCTCAAATGACTTCATTACCACAGAGGCCAGGGCGACGGGTCTGTAGTCATTAAGTCCTGTGGTCCTTGGCTTTTTGGGGCTGGGGATGATGGTGGAAGTTTTGAAGCAGGCTGGCACACGGCACATCTCCAGTGAGGTGTTGAAGATGTCTGTGAACACCGGAGACTGATCAGCACAGTGCTTCAGGGTGGAGGGAGAGACAGAGTCAGGTCCGGTTGCAGGATTCTGCCTCTTGAACAGTCTGTTAACATCTCTCTCCAGGATGCAGAGAGTTGTCACTGTGGTGGGGGAGGAGGGGGCCTCTAAGGTGGGCAGTAGTGGCAGGGCCCAGGCCCCTACTGTGGTGGGGGAGGTGGAGATGGTGGGATGGATAGTGTTAAGAGGGATGGTCTCAGGACTGTCCCATTGACCTTCAAAGCGACAGTAAAACTCATTCAGGTCATTGGCCAGGCGCAAGTCGTTAATGGAGTGGGGGGCTTTAGGTTTGTAGCTGGTAATCTGCCGGAGCTCCCTCCAGACAGAAGCAGTCGTTGGCTGAGAACTGGTGTTGGAGTTTCTCAGTCGTTTAGCTTCTCTCACTGCCTTGCTAAATGTGTACTTCGACTCTTTAAACCTGGCCCTGTCCCCATGACATGGCGTGATAGGCACTGCCGACTGTAGTGTAACAGTGATCCAGAACATTCTCCTCTCTGGTCAGGTATTTAATAAACTGTATTTTGGGAGTTCATGGGTAAGATTACCTTTGTTAAAGTCACAGAGGACAGTAACTAAGGAGTCCGGGTTTGTCCGCTCCACACACAGTATCTGGTCGGTGAACATGTGCTGTGCCTCCTGCATATTGGCCTGTGGTGGAATGTAAACACTGACCAGAATGAATGAAACGAACTCACGGGGGGAGAAGAAGGGTTTACAGTTGATGAAGAGTGACTCCAGATCAGGAGAACAGTACTGTTGAATCACTGTCACATCGTTACACCAGCCACTGTTAGTGTAAAAACAGATACCTCCACCTCCACTCTTTTGCCTGACAGTTCAGTGTTGCAATCCGATCTGAAAAGTTGGAATCCTACCAGATGCAGCAGAGAGTCAGAAAAACAAAACGGAAGATGAAGAAACGTCTCTGTTTTTCCCCACCAGTAGCTGAAGATCATCCAGTTTATTGCACAGTGAATGCACACTGGAGAGAAATATTGCCAGAAGCAGTGTTCGAAGTCTGCGCCAGCGAAGACGCACAAGCGCACAGGATAATATCCTCTGTTCATCATATTTCTTTGAGATGATAAATGCATTGCATAACACTATTTATACAAGTCCTTTTAACGATGAGCGTCTCCATCACCCAAACAGACACACACTCACTCACACCGATGAAGGCGGAGCTGCCAGGCAACGGGTTCAGTGTCTTACTCAAGGACACTTCAGCATGTGGACAGGAGGAGTTGGGGATTGAACCACCAACCTTTTGACTGGCTCTACCTCCTGATCTACAGCTGCCCAAGCTGACCTTTAGTTTAACTTGCTATGGTATTGTAATGGTGTGAAGAACTGATACTTCACTTAATATACTGGACCTTTAATTCTCATATTGGACTTGTTTCAACCATTTTTCTTACATGTTAATGCAGGAAAGTAAAGGGAGTCTTCACTTTCTGATGATGTTGGATGTAAAACTTATTTAAACACTGTACGTGATATTGGACTGTACTAACAAACTAGACTTGATCTCAGCATCCAGATGTGGGTTTTGTTTGTTTGCAGTAATATTCGTCTGAAAATGTCGTTTCACTATCAAATACTCACCACCTGTAAGCTTGAGAGGTGACTGAAAAGTTTGTAGCATCACGTTGCCAGTTAATTGCTACTGTAAATACACGACTTCAGAGATGTGATGAGGTGATAATGCAACACAGACGTAGAGTCTTCAACTATGTTGTGTTTGGAAAATGCTGAACATACCGATAATCAGCTAATAACTGGATGATGCTGCTGGAGGAGTTTGAAGCGTCAATAGCATTTTTACTGCTTCTGTGGCCTGATTCTGGTTGGCAACTAGATGACAGTATAGCTGCAGTTAATCCAAGCTGACCACAAGTACTGGGTGATGGAGGAAGTTACATTAAGTTATCGTGACGGCAGCATCAGAGTCATTTCAAGAGTTGAAGGTAGAAGAAGTGTAACTGAGAACTGAAAATACAGAGCTACGAGGAGATGGAGAGATTCAGGGAGGAGCTAAGCTGTTAGTGAACCATAGAATAGAGAGGAACTTCCATGTTCAGCAGAGATCAACACACAAACCATAAACATTACCTTTATTCAACATGCTGTCATTGCATTATTGTGCATTTTCTCTGCTGTTTCTTTCAATTCTAACAGGTATGTTAAATTATGCAGCAAGAAAAAGTTTATCTCACATGACATTCAAATGCGAATCATTTATTAAGTCTTTTACAACATTAAATAACAATTATTTCTCCTTTAGGTGTCAGCTGTGAAGAACTCACTCCAGTCAAGGATGAAGAGTCCAGTGTAGAAGACAGCACTGTTACTCTGTCTTACAGATTCTCTAAACAAGCAGCTGCTCTTGATTATTTCTTCTGGTATCGACAATATCCAGGAAAACCACCAGAGTTCCTCATGTCCATCTCGGGGAGTAACTTTACCAAAACATCAGAGTCTCTGAAATCGGACACAAGGTTCTTTACTGATCTGACTGAAGAGAAGCATCGTGTGGATCTGCAGATCTCCTCTGCTGCAGTGACAGACTCTGCTCTGTACTACTGTGCTGTGAGGCCCACAGTGACAGGAAACCCACAGTCTCTGTACAAAAACACAAGCTGACACACTGACAAGCTGCTGGAAGCCTTTTTTCCACACTGTTGTACTGAACTTTTTACCTCCACTAGAGGGCGACATTATCAAGTAGGCGGTGCACTACTTCTGCACCGTGTTCAACCATTCTGTCAATAATAAGTGCTGCTGTGAAGAGAACAATTCTCAGACTGAATGTTGAACATCAGCTAGTTTCTCCTGTTGATTTAAACCTTGTTGTACAGATGGAACATTGGCTGTGGATTATTCTTGCTGCTCTTTTCTTTGGTAAGATAGAAAGCACATCAGTTCTTTATTATTTTCTAAAGATTTATGTAAACTGGAGTTCAGAGCAGAAATCTCTGAACAGTTGAGTTGTTTCTGTCCACAGAGTAACACTGTACACTTGATATTTTCCACTGTCTTCTCCTCTCAGCCTCATGAACAATGTTAGTCTAATGGCTTCATCTTCTCTACTTTTTCCAGGACTAATAGCTGGAGACACAATCTCTCCTGTAGAAGATGAAGTCAGTGAAAGAGAAGGAGAATCTGTCACACTCAGATGTGAATATGAGACAACATCAGACTATATTGACCTTTACTGGTACAGACATCATTCTGACCTTCAGGCACCTCAGTTTATACTCTGGAAAGGAGCAAGATCACGAAGCACAGCTAAATATATTCCTGAGGGTCGATATGAATCTCGAACAACACCAACTTCAACTGAACTGACCATAAGCAGACTAACCCTGGCAGACACAGCTCTCTACTACTGTGCTCTAGAAACACAGTGATACAAAGTGTAGAAGAGGCTGTACAAAAACCTGAACATAGATATCTGACTACTCTTCAAAGAGGAGGGAAGTGGTATTCAAACCACAGCTTCATATCAGATGGATTCTGCTAATTCCTGTTTGATCAGAGTCACTGTGGTTACAGCTGCTAATGAAACACTGTGGGAGGATTCACAT
Source organism: Macquaria australasica (assembly GCA_005408345.1). Taxonomy (NCBI): domain Eukaryota; kingdom Metazoa; phylum Chordata; class Actinopteri; order Centrarchiformes; family Percichthyidae; genus Macquaria; species Macquaria australasica. Next base: position 34,173 of record SEMN01000638.1, read on the forward strand.
GAGCAGCAAATCCACATCAATGACAAACCGGCTGTATGATGCTTCAAACACAAACACCATGAATACACATAAATGGACACTGACTTACTAAAGCCTCGATGAACCCTGTGGCTGATGAAGTCACAATGAGCTCCTTCCATTGTTCACTATTCTCTGAAAAATGTTGAGATTCATCCTGAATAGACACTGACACAAATATACAACTAATTTAACTCATTCTCCAGACGTCAAACTCCACAGAAAAACTCAGTAGAATCACATTTTAACAGTTGAAGTTTTTACCAAGTTAAGAATTAGCTGATTGAAGCTTCCACAACAACTCCACCATCTTTGCATTTGACCTCTCACAGCTGCAGAGGAGCAAAACATATTAAACTGTCAATTTACATTCAAGAGAAAAAACATTATGAACAGAACAGAAAACATCACATGTTGTTCAAATATTCATTCTCAGGTCATCTGCAGTCTTTCTGATGAGAAATATTAAAGGGGTCGTAGCAGGTTCACAACTATTAGCACCTTTTATATGTCGGGGAACAAAGAGTCTGCACCAGTTGTAAAACAGGAAACATGTCAGCTGAAATGTCCAATGATGACTTCATCCAAGACAAATTAAGGCAGAAAGGGAGAAACTGTGTTTAGTGTAAAGTTATAAGTGGGGGGAATAACACAGGGCTGTGAATGAGCCCTGTCACTGTGATCAGGCTCCTCCTTCTAATCCACCAATTTAGTGTTGATGAAGACTAAGCAGAGATCACAGCCTTCTTTATACTTGCTGTAGCTCACAGGTACTCAACACTGCAGATATGACGCCTCTGTTCATCTCAGTGTTGCTGGCTGCTCTGTGCCTTGGTATGAACACAACTCTGTGTCGTTGATATCAGTCCAACACTGACATGATTCTTTCACAGCACACTGATACTGTGTGTTGCTGTTTTACAGAATGCAGAGCACAAAAAGACAACGTGCTGCAACATAAAGGAGATGTGACTGCTACTGAAGGAGAGGCAGTAACACTTGGCTGTCAATATAACAGCAGTGCATCAAATCCAAATCTCTATTGGTACAAACAGGATGGAAACAACAGCCCCAAATTCATACTGAGGTCAAAGATGACAGAAAAAGTCAAGAACCTCTGTTCAGTCTCTTGATGTTAGAATCTCTTGCAGACTAACTGACATGAATTACTCATTTTGCAGCTCTGGGTTCCATGAACAGCATAAAGCCAGAAAGTACTGAAGAACAAGTTGCAGAGGGAAGAAACATCAACCTGACCTGTAAATATGAGGGTGCTATCTACAGTATCCAGTGGTACCGACAATACCAGAGGTCCAGACCAGAGTTCCTGATCTACATCACAGAGGAAGGATTGATTAATTCAGTGGTTTCTGATTTCTCAGCTCACATTAATAAATCAGAGAAACGTGTAGATCTGGAGATCATCTCAGCTAAAGTGACAGACTCTGCTGTGTACTACTGTGCTCTGCAGCCCACAGTGACAGGAAACACCAAAACTCTGTACAAAAACCTTTGGAGCAAAGACAACAGAATACTGCACAACAACCACTAGAGGGAGTCACACAATGTTAAACTTCAATGGTTTATGACGATGCAGTCTAGTTCTTTGTCGTACGTGCTCCGCCCTCTAACGGGCTTCGCTATTGGTTCATCCCCTCGAGGCTCCGCCTCGGCACCTGAGTCAAAGTTCATGCACTCACCATCCAATCAGGAGGTAGTCCCCTTCCCTACAAAACTCCAGTACGCGCATTGCTCGTATCCCTTTTTCAACTCAGCAACCTGTGGTCTAGTTCAGCGAAAAATTGTCACCATCCGGTGTCGCGTCTAGTAGGAATTTTGCGCTTGGAGATGGCCAGCAAGCCTTGTGTGCCTCACTGATGTCAATGGTCAGAGGCATCAGAGTGAGGCCGGCACCTGCCTCGACTATCTCACGCTCCCCCCGGAGGAGCATGAGCGTCAGGCACGGTTGCCGAGGCTGGTCGTTCCCTCCACGCTGGCCGGCGCTGACGGTGCGGAGGGTGGCGGCTTGGCGTAGGGCGTAGACCGCCTTGACAGAACCATGACTTTTCTGGTTTAGCAAGGCGGCTAATAGTGTGTTTGTGTCTCTGGCGTGCGAGTCGCCGCCGCTCCGATCGGCACACTACCCGATAATATATTATAACCGTCTCTGAATGTTTTCTTACTCGCACTGTACATTCTTGTAGCACTTCACATTCTGAAACACAGGTTGGTTCAGTTGTTAGCGCTGTTGGCCGTGATCTTCAGCCATTAGCAGGACGGCTAATACGTTGTTTGTGTCGCTGCCGTTCTGATCGCCACATCACCCAGGCAGGGAGTGTGCCGGAGAACAGCGGCGCTTACATCCGAGCATCCGTGGCTGACGCCGCCTCGACCCATGGTGGCGAGAAGCTGTCATCGCGGGTGCATAAACTTCACACGGTCTTTTCACCACGGCTTCACGAGCGGCCTCAAGTAAGCCGCGAAACTCCAGTAGCATGGCTTGTGCGGCTAGCGGTGCTGGCTGCTGCCATTTCTGGCTCTGACCCCAGAGGCCGTCAGAGGTGAGTGCAGTCGTTCATGAACCGGACGCTAGATGGCGGTCATAACACTGCAGCAGCAGAGTGCGGTGCCAGAGGAGTCATCCCTCACGTGAGTACTGTTTCACCTGGTGAGCTCTACGGTCTAAGCGGAGCTCGGTGCTTCACTTGGCCTTGATGTTCTTTTTGCCCTGTCGTCCTCAGCGATCGGTTCGCCGGGGGACGAAGAGAGGGAGGCAGCGACTTTGTTTGGGGTTCCCGCGGGTTCATAGCGGTCTCAGGTTCAGCTGCGTAACTCCGCTAGCATGGTTAGTGTGGCTAGCGGTGCTAGTCGCTGCCATTTGGCTCTGACCCCGCCGCATTGACTGATGAGGGCGTAATGGTGTATGGTCTCTGAGAGATTTTCTTCCAGCTCTTCCCTGCCTGTGGCACTGCCCGGGTCAGAGGTTAGCACGGCTAGCCGTGAGTTCACAACCATTAGCAAGCAGGCTAATAAGTTGTTTATGGGTCACTGGTTTGCTAGTCGCCGTCGATCTCTTCGGCAGACTACCCGGGGAGGGCGTAGGCCAGAGATCGACGCCACGCATGTGGTAGCGCCGGCGGGTGATGGAGTTTCAACCCACGGTGGTGAAATGGCGTCATCAGCGGTGCAGGGTATTCACACGTCGGGGGTCCCGCGGGTTCATATGCGGTCTCAAGTAGAGCCGCGTAACTCCACGAGCATGGTTAGCGCAGCTAGCGGTGCTAGTCGCCGCCATTTTGGCTTTGACCCCTCTGCTTTGACCAATGACATCAGAGGTGAGCGCCGTGTGCAGTCAGGTAGGAACCAGACGCAGAATGGCGGTCGTAACGTTGCGGCAGCAGAGTACGAGGCTGACGTTCCTCATGTGAGTACTGTCTCTTTGTTAGAAGGAACCAGTGAACATCATGACCCACGGCGAAGTGCGGTGGCTTCGTCCGGTCTTGATGTGAATGGTTCGCCGTCGCTCTCGGCGGTCGGTTCGCCAGTGGAGGGTGCACGAGAGGCAGCTATTTCGTTGTTAGCTTTAGCTGCGTCACGGCCCTTTCTGGCAGGGCCCCCCGTCCGTCCTTCCCCAAGGCGGGAGGGTCGGTGCGGGAGGGTCGGTGCGGGTGGGCCCGTTCTACTGCTTCTCGCCGAGCCCGTTGCACTCCCGCTCACGGAACGTTACTCTATGTGGGTGCGGCTGTGAAGCCCTCTCTCTGCATGGATGGACAGAACGCTGTGGAGGGGTTACACGTTGCAGTTTTGCCGCACACCCCCGGCGTTCGGCGGCATCTTGCGAACATCGCTTGCCGACCCAGCAGAGACGGCGGTATTAAGGGACGCAGTAGCCGCGCTTCTTCGGAAGGGGGCAGTTACCATGGTTCCCGATTCAGAAGCACAGAGCGGGTTTTCTCCCTGTATTTTCTGGTACCCAAGAAGTCGGGGGGGCTACGGCCGATTTTGGATCTGCGCGAGTTGAACAGGTTCATTGCGCGCAGGCCTTTTCGCATGTTGACGGTCAGGTAGCTTATGGAATGCATTCGGCCAGGCGACTGGATGACATCCATAGATCTGACCGACGCATACTTCCATGTCCCCATCCTACAGCGTCACAGGAAGTACCTGCGCTTCGCGATGGAGGGTCAGTGTTATCAGTTCGGTCGTCTTCCGTTCGGATACTCCGTCTCCCCGCGCACGTTCTCCAAGTGTGTGGAGATGGCGTTGGTACCGCTCAGAAAAAAGGGGGTGAGAATCCTGAATTACATAGACGATTGACTGATTCTCGCCGCCTCCAGACAGGAGGCCGAGGCCCACACAGCGCTGGTCATTCAGCACATCACGCAGTTGGGCTTTGCTGTCAACCCCAGCAAGAGTCTTCTGCAGCCGAGTCAGCAGGCAGCGTATCTGGGGCTTATACTCGACTCCCGCGCCATGACGGCACGGCTGTCGGAAGCGCGTGTGACAGCAATTTTGCAACTGGCCCGCCGAGTGAGGGGCTCGGCGCTAGTCCCAGCGGGCAGTGTCATGTCTCTCCTCGGTATGATGTCGGCAGCCCATCCGACAAGTGCCGCGAGCTTCATGTCCCGGGGGTGGCACGGCGGGATGTCATATTCTGGGACTCGCCCACTCTGTCTTCGCCAGGGGGTTCGACTGGGGGTGCGTCTCTCATTACGTGCAGGTGTTTACAGACGCCTCTCTGGCAGGTTGGGGCGGGACCTTCAACCAGGCCAGTGTGGGGGGCATGTGGCAGAACTCCTCCCGGCACATCAACTTGCTGGAGCTAACAGCAGTACAGAAGGTGCTGCACCACTTCGCCCCTCAGCTCAGGGGGAAGAATGTCATGATACAGTCAATACCACGGCTGTGGCCTACCTGAACAGGCAAGGGGGGGTTCGATCACTAGCACTACACAGACTTGCGGTGTCGATTTTGACCTGGGCGGATCGTCACTTATCGTCCTTGAGGGCTCGCTACGTTCCGGTTTCTCTCAACACGGGGGCAGACAGGAGTCCGTTGGGGGAGGAGTGGAGCCTCTCCTCAGAGATGGCAGCTCTGGTCTGGCAGCGGTTCCGACTACCGGTGGCCGACCTTTTTTGCGGCCAGAGAGAACGCTCTGTGTCCGTTATGGTTCTCTCTGAGGCCGACGGACGCTCCCCCACTGGGGGTGGATGCTTTGGCTCATCCACATTGGCCTCACGGTCTGCTGTATGCTTTCCCGCCATTGAGGCTGATGATGCAGTTGCTCCACAGGATCCGGATGCAGCACTTGGTCGTGATAGTAGTGGCGCCAGACAGTCCCGGGCCCAGTGGTTTCCGGCTCTGGTCCAGCTAGTGGAGGCAGGCCCGTGGCCGGTGCCAGATCGACCCACGGCTCTCTGGCAGGCAGGGGGCTCCATCCTCTCGCGCCCGGTTCTGGGTCACTGGCTCTTGGTCTGGAGATTGAGAGGGTGAGATTGGAAGGCTTGGGCCTTCCGGCCGCCGTTGTCTCTACGATTCAACATGCCACCAGGGCCAGCTGGGTTGGCCCTGGTGGTTGCTGAGTTTTCAAGAGAAACGAGCAATGCGCGTACTGGGGTTTTGTAGGGAAGGGGACTACCTCCTGATTGGATGGTGAGTGCATGAACTTTGACTCAGGTGCCGAGGTAGAGCCTCGAGGGGATGAACCAATAGCGAAGCCCGTTAGAGGGCCTCGCACGTACTCATAGAACTGGGGTTACACCAGGTAACCTTTATTTTATTTTCCGTCATGAGACAGTTTTGATGACGGGAAACTAATATGACAGAGGAGTCTCCTCCTACTGACTGCAGAGTGGCTTCATAGCAGAGAACTGTTTGATTCCAGCTGTGAACATCAGACCAAACACAACCTACAAAACACATTCATACTAAACATTCAATTACAGCATCTCACCTCTGTAAACATGGAAAAACTCACTGTAATTTTGTTCTTTTCAACTCTTGTAGGTACGTATGTTTTTGTCTGTGTTGTTTTTCAAATGATGGAACTCTCATTGGAACAGAACTCTGTATAACATGTTGTTTCCCTCACTAGGTTACACCTTGGAAGATGATATTACTGCCAGCAGTGCTGAAGTGTTTTCATCAAAGGGCCGTAGTGTTACTCTGTCCTGTAACTATTCAGTTAAAGCAGAAAATCTCCAGTGGTATCGACAGGATCGTGGATCAGCTCCTCAGTTCCTTCTCCTGATCACTGATACAAAAGAGCCTTCAGTGGTGACAGCAAACCCTCCTCACCCTCGACTGACTGTTAAACCGAATGAAGAGAGAAATCGAGTCAATCGATTGAAGGTAGAGGAAGAGGAACTGAGAGAAGTGAAAATACAGAGCTATGAGGAGACGGAGAGATTCAGGGAGGAGCAAAGCTGTTACTGAACTGTAGAAGAGAGAGGAACTTCCATATTCAGCAGAGATCAATACACAAACCATAAACATTACCTTTATTCAACATGCTGACGTTGGACTATTATGTACTTTCTCTACTATTTGTCACTATTCTAACAGGTACGTCACACAATTTTTCATTACTGATTCATTTCAGAATTTTGTAAATTAAAACAGATTTCTCTTCATTTAGGTGTCATCTGTGAAAAAATCAGTCCACTTAAAGATGAAGTGTCCAGTTTAGAAGGCAGCACTGTTACTTTGTCCTACAGATACTCCAAAGGTGCTGCTGATTATTTCTTCTGGTATCGACAATATCCAGGAAAACCACCAGAGTTACTCATCTCCCATCTGGAATCAGGAGAAATACTAGCAGGTCCAATCTCTGGACTGTCTGTTAAAGTGATTGAAGATAAAACCCAGATGGATCTGCAGATCTCCTCTGCTGCAGTGACAGACTCTGCTGTGTACTACTGTGCTGTGAGGCCCACAGTGACAGGAAACACCAAAACTCTGTACAAAAACCTTTGGAGCAAAGACAACAGAATACTGCACAACGTCCACTAGAGGGAGTCACACACTGTTACACTTCAGCAGGATGTTATAATAAAGTCTTTGTACTTGCAGCAAAACCAATAAAGACAAAAGACTGAATAAGATGTATTATATGTGTGAATCTCTGGTGATAATGAGGTGTTAAATTAATGACAGTATCACAGAGTAAATCCTCTGACAGGTTAAAGCCAGAGATGCTTCCACCAAAGGTCTCCTTTCTCTCCACTGCTGTTTGATCCTTAAAGCTGAAACTGGTTCATTCAACCTGACCAGAGCTACAAGGAGATGGAGAGATTCAGGGAGGAGCTAAGCTGTTACTGAACTATAGAAGAGAGAGGAACTTCCATATTCAGCAGAGTTCAATACACAAACCATAAACAGTACTGTTATTCAACATGCTGCCATTGGACTATTATGTATTTTCTCTACTGTTTATTTCCATTCTAACAGGTATGTTACATTATGCTGCAAGAAAAAGGTCATTTCACATGACATTCAAATGTGAATCATTTTTTAAGTCTTTTACAACATGAAATAACAATTATTTTCCCTTTAGGTGTCAGCTGTGAAGAACTCACTCCAGTCAAGGATGAAGAGTCCAGTTTAGAAGGCAGCACTGTTACTCTGTCCTACAGATACTCCAAACAAGCAACTGGTGATGATTATTTCTTCTGGTATCGACAATATCCAGGAAAACCACCAGAGTTCCTCATCTTCATCTCAGGGCTGAACTTTACCAAAACATCAGAGTCTCTGAAATCGGACACAAGGTTCTTTACTGATCTGACTGAAAAAAAACATCTGGATCTGCAGATCTCCTCTGCTGCAGTGACAGACTCTGCTCTGTACTACTGTGCTGTGAAGCCCACAGTGACAGCAAACCCACAGTCTCTGTACAAAAACACAAGCTGACACACTGACAAGCTGCTGGAAGCCTTTTTTCCATACTCCACTAGAGGGCGACATTATCAAGTAGGCGGTGCACTACTTCTGCACTGTGTTCAACCATTCTGTCAATAATAAGTGCTGCTGTGAAGAGAACAATTCTCAGACTGAATGTTGAACATCAGCTAGTTTCTCCTGTTGATTTAAACCTTGTTGTACAGATGGAACATTGGCTGTGGATTATTCTTGCTGCTCTTTTCTTTGGTAAGATAGAAAGCACATCAGTTCTTTATTATTTTCTAAAGATTTATGTAAACTGGAGTTCAGAGCAGAAATCTCTGAACAGTTGAGCTGTTTCTGTCCACAGAGTAACACTGTACACTTGATATTTTCCACTGTCTTCTCCTCTCAGCCTCATGAACAATGTTAGTCTAATGGCTTCATCTTCTCTACTTTTTCCAGGACTAATAGCTGGAGACACAATCTCTCCTGTAGAAGATGAAGTCAGTGAAAGAGAAGGAGAATCTGTCACACTCAGATGTGAATATGAGACAACATCAAATGATATTGCCCTTTACTGGTACAGACATCATTCTGACCTTCAGGCACCTCAGTTTATACTCTGGAAAGGAGCAAAAGATAACACGTATGAATATATTCCTAATAAACGGTATCAATCTAAAACATCACCAACTTCAACTAAACTGACCATAAGCAGACTAACCCTGGCAGACACAGCTCTCTACTACTGTGCTCTAGAAACACAGTGATACAAAGTGTAGAAGAGGCTGTACAAAAACCTGAACACAGATATCTGACTACTCTTCAAAGAGGAGGGAAGTGGTATTCAAACCACAGCTTCATATCAGATGGATTCTGCTAATTCCTGTTTGATCAGAGTCACTGTGGTTACAGCTGCTAATGAAACACTGTGGGAGGATTCACATGAGCAGCAAATCCACATCAATGACAAACCGGCTGTATGATGCTTCAAACACAAACACCATGAATACACATAAATGGACACTGACTTACTAAAGCCTCGATGAACCCTGTGGCTGATGAGGTCACAATGAGCTCCTTCCATTGTTCACTATCCTCTGAAAATGTTGAGATTCATCCTGAATAGACACTGACACAAATACAACTAATTTAACTCATTCTCCAGATGTCAAACTCCACAGAAAAACTCAGTAGAATCACATTTTAACAGCTGAAGTTTTTACCAAGTTAAGAATTAGCTGATTGAAGCTTCCACAACAACTCCACCATCTTTGCATTTGACCTCTCATGGCTGCAGAGGAGCAAAACATACTAAACTGTCAATTTACATTCAAGAGAAAAAACATTATGAACAGAACAGAAAACATCACATGTTGTTCACATATTCATTCTCCATTCATATTAAAAGGGACCATAGCAGATTCACAACTCTTAGCACCTTTTATATTTAACAGAATCTTGGTTGCAAAAGAATGATCATAGCCAGCTTGTTGAACTGTGCCCTCCTTTCTATGACTGTTTTAACAAACCCAGGGCCAGTGGTCGTGGTGGTGGTCTAGTGACTGTTCATAGGAAGAGCTTCAAATGCTATCAGGTACCCTGTGATGAATTTACCTCCTTTGAAGTTCTCACTTTTAAACTTGGCGGTCTCCACCCAATCAAATTTGTCGTCCCCCCCCCCCCAAACCAACTGGCAGCTTTTTAGCAGAACCTGAAATTGTATCCACTCTTGTTTTAAATTATGACAGACTTGTTCTTTGTGGTGATTTTATTATCCATGTAGATGACCCCACTAATGTTCATGCTACTGATTTTTTAAACATCGCTACTTCTTTTAACTTTAAACAGTATGTGTGTGGACAAATGCATAACTGAGGCTATACCTTGGACCTTGTTTTTAGCCTGGGTGTAAAAATATGTTCTGTGGAATTACTGGATGTGGCTGTATCTGATCATAAATGTGTAGTTTTTACCTGTGAATCGCCTGTCTGAATATTCCCACACCAGTGGGGCCGACTGTTTCAGTTCCATTTGCTTGTCTTCACTAAATATTATTGCACCTCTTAAGATTCGGTCCAAGTACTCAGAAAGAAAGCAGCAGCCTTGGATAAATCACAATATTCGCAGCAGCAAAAGGGAATGTAGGAAAGCAGAGCGCAGATGGAAAAAATCCGGCCTCCTCGTACACTTTATATCATGAAGGAGTTACTATTAAATTACAACATCATGATTAGAGATGCACACTATTTCTCAGAACTCATTTCTACCCATCAGCATAATCCTAGAATTGTATTTAAGACTGTTGACCAGCTGGTAAATCCAGCCCCTCCTTTTGCCCAAGCTGAAAGTGATGCTGACTGTGAAGTGTTTGTATCTTATTTTAATGATAAAGTGGAGTCAATTAGAGCCTCTATTACCCCCAATGCCTCCTACTCCGATGTCCTGCACTCGCAACAAGACAGTTTTAACCAGTTTTATCCCATTAACTTGTCTGAACTTTTAGAAACAGTGTCACATATGAGAGTGTCTTCCAGCCCTCTTGATGTGATACCAACAATGTTTTTACTATAAGTAATGGATTCTGTCGGGCCGTTTTTACTTTCTGTTTTTAACAGTTCCTTGTCTAATGGTTGTGTCCCTGATTATTTTAAATCTGCTTGTGTTAACCCATTGATAAAAAAAAAAAAAGGATCCCTCCCTCCCTCACGTCAAAGCAACTTCAAGCTACACTGGAAAACAACAACACTTTCGAAAAGTTTCAATCTGGTTTCCAGAAGTACCACAGTACTGAGACTGCCCTGCTCAAGGTCACCAACGACCTCTTAATGGCTGCTGATGATGACATGTGCTCAGTCCTCGTACTCCTGGACCTTAGTGCAGCCTTTGACACGATCGATCACAGCATCTTGTTAGACAGGCACTGGGTGGGGATATCTGGTACAGCTTTGTAATGGTTTTCATCTTACCTGTCCAACAGGAGTTTCTGTGTCTCTGAACAACCGTGTCTCTTCATTTTCATCTGTTAAGTATGGTGTGCCTCTTTATACATGCTTCCCCTTGGGCACATCATTCATGGACATGGTGTCTCTTTTCATTTTTATGCTGATGACACACAGTTGTACTTGCCTGTTAGATCCACAGACCCTGGAATGTTGAGTTCACTTACCGACTGCCTCAATGAGATCAAAAACTGGGTGTCAAATAATTTTCTTCAGCTGAACTCAGACAAAACCGAGATCCTCGTGTTATGACCCGACTCAAAGGCCATAACAAATAAGGAAGCACAGGCAGAGAGGTACTAAAAGAAAGGAATTTTATTTAACAAAGACATCTAATTTAGCCAATATAACAAATCTAACCAAACCAAAACCAAACTAACAGAAAAACATTACCCCCGGGAGCCTTAAGTTTAATGGCCTAATGCCAACAGAACCAAAACTACGACATGGTGCAAGGGGGAAGAACCAAAAAAAACTGCAAACAGGAAGGGGTGGTTTTATACATCCAGAAGACAGTGGCCAGCTGCCTCCAATTCCTTGACAGCCTCAGCTCCCTCCCACCAGGATCAACACTGAAAGACAAAACACAACACCACAACACACCCTAGCCCTGGCAGAGGCTCTGGGCCGTCACACTCGTCATTGGGTCCCAGCAGATGGTTCCCTTTTGGATCATATCAAACCTTATCATATCAAGGAATCTTGACATCTGGTTTGAGAGTAATTTAAGTTTTGAGCAGCACACCACAAAGCTTGTACAATCTTGTTTTTATCATCTTAGAAATATTATGTCAAAAATACGCCATGTCTTAACTTTTAAAGATACGGAGACCATTTTGCATGTTTTCATTTCATCACGCCTTGTTTACTGCAACATCCTTTTTACCTGTCTGAACCAAAAATCTATCGATTGATTCTAGACTGTACAAAACTCGACTGCCAGGCTTTTAACCAGAACAAAGAAACGTGACCACATAACTCCTGTTTTAGCCTTTTACACCGGCTCTCAGTATGTTTTAGAATAGATTTTAAGATTTTACTTATTACTTTTAAGACTCTTCATGGCCTCTCTCCCTGCTATATCTCTGACCTCTTAGTACCATACGCACCGGTACGTACTTTGAGATCCTCGGTCAAAGGTCTTTTGTCTGTTCCAGAGACCCGGCTGAAAACTAAAGGGGACAGAGCGTTTGCAGTCTGGGCCCCGAGGCTCTGGAACAATCTGCCCGAGGAAATCAGGTCGGCTCAGTCAGTGATGTCCTTTAAATCCTTTCTTAAAACATATTTTTATCGGAGAGCCTTCCCTGATTTTATGTGACTTTTAAATTTTCAGCCTGTATCTATATTAATGATCTACCATCCATTTGTCCAATTAATATTTTAATGTATGCAGATGACACGGTGATTTATGTACATGCTAATTCTAAACTGCAAGCTGCATCTTTATTTACAGGGGCTATGGAGAAAATAGCAGACTGGATTAATTATTCATGCTTAACAGTGAATTTGTCTAAAATGGTGAGTATGTTTTTTTCCCATCAGACGAAGCAATTTCTCTGCTTCTGAAATTATTATAAAAGTACAGAGGGAACAGGAGGTTTAGCATGTTAAATATTTAGGTGTGGTTGTTGATGGCAGTCTAACCTTCAAAAAACAAATTACAAAAATCTCAAAACCAATAAAGCATAACCTTGCTCATTTTAGATTTACAAGAAATGAAATGAGTACAGATGCAGCAAAACTGTATATGCACACAATGATACTGTCACATTTTTCATACTGTATTACAACTTGGTCTCAGACAAACAGCATATCAATACAAACACTTCATAGTCTGTATAAGCAAGCTTTGAAAATCATGGATAAAAATCTAAACTGTTATCATCATTGAAATATAGTTAAAAAGTATAATCTGTTGACATCTGAGAGCTTTCTGTTTATAGACAATGTTGGTTTATTATAAAAGATCTTTCACAGTTTAGCACCACAACCTCTCAGACAGTTCGTAACAACATGTGGAGCTGGCTCAAGGTTAACAAGAGCTTCCTCTGGAGGGGAGTTATGTTACATTTTACATTTTACATCTAGTTTGAAAACATGGTTGAAGGAGAATCAGGTCTGTAGTCACTGAACTAAGAAACACTGAATGTGGTCAGCATTGGTACTGAGTGTTTGGGTGGTAATTCCATGTACTGATGAATTTTTGGATGTTTGTGGTGTTTGGGATTGTTGATGGTGTGCTCCCTCGTGGGAATTAAGCATTGTTCTTTGGTGGTTTGTGTCGGGATGGTTGTATTTTATGTTTTGTTACTTAGTTTTTTGTATGATGTTTTATTGGGTCTGTGTTTTTACGAAGTGTAAGGTTTGACCTACTATAACTGATCTTTTAGTTCTGTAACATGCACATCCTTAGTGGCCTCCACCCACGGACTACACATGTAAATTAGCTTAAACAGAGCTACGAGGAGACGGAGAGATTCAGGGAGGAGCTAAGCTGTTACTGAACTATAGAAGAGAGAGGAACTTCCATATTCAGCAGAGTTCAATACACAAACTATAAACATTACCTTTATTCAACATGCTGTCACTGCATGATTGTGCATTTTCTATCCTTTTTCTTTCAATTCTAACAGGTAAGTTAGATCATGCAGCACGGAAAAGACTAATTCCAATAACATCTGAATCTGAATCATTTATTGAGTCTTTCACAACATGAAATAATAATTATTTTTTCCTTTAGGTGTCAGCTGTGAAGAACTCACTCCAGACAAGGATGAAGAGTCCAGTTTAGAAGGCAGCACTGTTACTCTGTCCTACATATACCCGAAACTGTTATCTAATGATTATTTCTTCTGGTATCGACAATATCCAGGAAAACCACCACAGTTCCTCATCTCTCACTCTGCTTCAGGAAAAGTAGGAAATAATCCAATTACTGGACTGAAGATTGAAGTGGAGCAAAAACAAATCCACATGTACATCCCATCTGCTGCACTGACAGACTCTGCTGTGTACTACTGTGCTGTGAGGCCCACAGTGACAGGAAACACCAAAACTCTGTACAAAAACCTTTGGAGCAAAGACAACAGAATACTGCACAACGTCCACTAGAGGGAGTCACACACTGTTAAACTTTGAGAGAGAATCACACAACAAATCATAAAACTACTGAGCTGAGAGACAAACACCAAGTGTGTCCTCTCTCTTCACTGTGGTTTTATTCCTAAAATATAAACTGGTTTATACAACCTGACAGTTTGGCCCTGAGGACAAATTAGATTTATTATATCAGCCTTTTCATTTCTATGTTGGAGCTTAGTGTTGGACTTTGATATATTTATAGCAGATGTTAGTTCTGTAATGTATGTTTTGGAACTTTTATGTTCCACGTACGGCTGCTGTTGCATCTCCAGCTTTACATTGAAAGGATATGTCTCTGAATTACATCCACTGAGGTTTTTCAAATATATATATTTGAAACATATTGGTAATATTGTTGATAATGTGGAGTCTTAAAACAAACTGATTGTATTGTCTAATTCATTGACCAAATAAACTGGATTTGATCTCAGCTCTCACTCTGGCTGATTTATAACAAGAACATATACTTGCAGAGAATTATCAAAACACAATTACATATTGATATGTCTCATTTACAATAAATAAATGTCAGACTCAGATGTGAATATGAGACAGATGAAGACTATATTGACCTTTACTGGTACAGACATCATTCTGACCTTCAGGCACCTCAGTTTATACTCTGGAAAGGAGCAAAAGATAACACGTATGAATATATTCCTAATAAACGGTATCAATCTAAAACATCACCAACTTCAACTAAACTGACCATAAACAGACTAACCCTGGCAGACACACCTCTCTACTACTGTGCTCTAGAAACACAGTGATACAAAGTGTAGAAGAGGCTGTACAAAAACCTGAACACATATCTGACTACTCTTCAAAGAGGAGGGAAGTGGTATTCAAACCACAGCTTCATATCAGATGGATTCTGCTAATTCCTGTTTTATCAGAGTCACTGTGGTTACAGCTGCTAATGAAACACTGTGGGAGGATTCACATGAGCAGCAAATCCACATCAATGACAAACCAGCTGTATGATGCTTCAAACACAAACACCATGAAAACAAAAAGC
This sequence comes from Macquaria australasica, assembly GCA_005408345.1. NCBI lineage: Eukaryota > Metazoa > Chordata > Actinopteri > Centrarchiformes > Percichthyidae > Macquaria > Macquaria australasica. The sequence goes on from SEMN01000638.1 coordinate 49,236, forward strand.
AAATAAAAACATAACTGGTGATCGAACACTGTTAAGGCTTTTCCTTTTCAAAGAAAGCTGAACCCAAGCGCCAAACACAGACAGGTCAGGTGGATTTTGCAAGGGTTTATTTCCAGAGAGGTGTACATGGGCTGAGGCAGGCTGCAGTCTGGAGAGTTTCCACAGAACGGGACACAGTTCCGGGCGTGGGTGAGTCACAAGGAAGCTGGCAGTAGGGCTGGAGTAGATGATCCTGAGCAGAAGAGAAACAGTTAGACAGGGTTGACATCGAATGACACGAGAAAAGCACGAGGTAACTTGGAGTGGCCGGGAGTGTACTACCGCATGGGTATAGACAACAATCTGGCGGAGATGGACTGGTTTGCTGGAGTTCTTAAACTGTGGAGTTGATGAGCTGATGGAGAACAGGTGCGTGATTGCTTCTGAGCTGGAGAGCAGTGATTGGTGGAATTGAGACCAGAGCCGGCAGCTGGGCAGAGTGAAAATAGGGAGACCCTGCCCACGCCCACAGACAAGCACACAAATTGACATGACAGACAGAGGGAGACAATGGAAACACCAGGGAAGGGGAAACGCAGGGAAAACACTAGGAAACACTAGAGGTGGAGGGAGCATCCATGACAGAACACACTGAGAAATAAACTATGGATTTACTAATAATTTATATTTTAAGGGATTCAAATCTACAGCATATATCCACTGTACCACAGTTCACCGGTTGAACAGTAAAAGTAGTTGATTTAAACCAACACACTCCACCATCTTTGTTATCGACCTAACACTGCTCTAGAAAAAGTTTCACCTTTAAAGCAATGTCTAATCTGTCATTTTCAATCCAAAAGAAATACATTTTATGAAAAGTATGATTTTCTCTAAATGTTCAGTTCATGAAATATGTATGTAGTTAAAAATAATCAAGGCCAGTGGCAGCTTTCAGAATCATCAGCACCTTTAATATTTTAGGTAACAGTGCCAGTTGTAGAACAGAAGACGTCTCAGCTGAATCGACCAGACATGACTTCATGCAAGATCAGGTAACACCGTCTAAATGAAAACACAGGTTAAAGACACTATGTGTAAGTTTTTAAGACCTGCCTCTTTACTGCCCCCCAGTGGTAGAAATCAACCAGGGACACTGAGATGAAACGCTGAGAGCAACAAAACTGGCCCCATTTCATTCTGAATCTGGGCGAACTCACAAGTGCAATCTCCTGGCACACCTGGGTGTGACCAACTCATTTTAGTATTCTGGAGACCATCGGACGTAGCACAAAACTGGTGCAGCGCAGCATGTTGAGAACAGGTTGGAAGAAACACTGAATACAGTATTTGAATGAGCAATACTGACTCAACATGTGGCCTTTCCTCTGCAAAATCCCTGACTGAATTCAGTGACGTATTGAAAACATTATTGGCAAAACTTGACGTTTGCAAGATGTTTTTATTTTTATTCTATTCTAATAAAATATTTGATCTAAAATGTCTCAAATATTTGTATATGTGCTCTGTGTGTGTGTGTGTGTGTGTGTGTGTGTGTGTGTGTGTGTGCGTGTAGTGTGAAGGGAGCTACAACTTTCATTTCATTGTACAACCCTGTGTTGTAAAATGATAAATAAATGAACCTTTAACCTTGAAGTCACCTGAGCGGGGGGGAATGTAAATGCAGTTTTAGTCCAAAATGAGTACCAACATTGCAGTGCGCCACCTGATCAACATAAACACAACCTCAGCTGTGCCGCTGTATCTAACTCAGCACAAGCGAGTTGGTTTGGAGAAAAGATCACCAGGCACATGAGCTAATGAAGCACTGCTGGTGGAAAACTCCTTTGCGAGTGCATCTGAGAGACTGCTGGATCGGTGCCAGACCAATACTACGACCCATAGACTAAACCAGTTTTCCCAGTACAAGTTGGGGTCGTCAACCAGTAATAAAGATACAGGAACAACCTTTTTGAAATAATGATAATTAGTTGAGAAATTCTTGGCAGAACAGTCAAAAATCTTATCCAAACCAATAAAAACATCCTGCCTCCATGAGGCTTTTGAGAATTTCTTTGACAAGATTCCTTATATATTGGATGATGATTGTGCAAAAGAAGTGTGTCAAAAGCAAAACAAAAAGAAAACCCACCAGAATAACAGAGGTTTATGGTTTTGGGCTTTAAACTCTAAAATATATTTATTATTAGTTAACATAACATACAGTGATACAAGAGGAGAAATAGGTTGAGGGAGGAGCAACACTGTCAGAGAAGAGCAGAACAGAGAAGGACTCCCACTGACAGATGCATTCGATATCTAAACTATACAGAACACAGATACTCTCTGTACGATGCTGTCACTGCATTACTGTGTAACTGTTCCTTTGTTTCTGACCATATTAAAAGGTAGGTTAAAGCAGGAAGAATAAATACCTGTAAGGGATTTGTTGTCTAGAAACCACTGGAACAGGCAATCAGAGTTTAACATCTTCATTAACAACATGTATTGTTTCTTGTAGGTGTCAGCTGTGAAGAACTCACTCCAGACAAGGATGAAGAGTCCAGTTTAGAAGGCAGCACTGTTACTCTGTCCTACAGATACTCCAAGACTATAACTGCTAGTGATCATTTCTTCTGGTATCAACAACATCCAGGAAAACCACCACAGTTCCTCCTGTACATCTCAGGACTTAATGTTACAAGACCAGCAGAGTCTTTGAAATCAGAAATCAAGTTCTCTACTAAACTGTCTGGAGAAAAACATGTGGACCTGCAGATCTCCTCTGCTGTAGTGACAGACTCTGCTCTGTACTACTGTGCTGTGAGGCCCACAGTGACAGCAAACCTACAGTCTCTGTACAAAAACCTGACAGCTCCTCACTGAACATTTATACACTTCAGCTCCTCCTTTTACTGAACAACATCGCCACCAAGTGGACACTGCCAACATGATCCACTGACAAAATAGACAGATTAACATGTTTTTAGTTCTGTCTTAAAACAATCACATGCTTAACATTAAAACAGGTTTCTTGCTGTAAACATTCCTCCTGTTCATACTGGCCTTTAAAAGATAATTTCCTAATGTGAATTCCATGCAAGTGATGGGGAACAAAATCCAAAGTCCTCGTTCTGTACAAAAATGTATTACAAAGTTTATTTGAAGTTAATATGGGTCAGCAGTCTGAGTTAGAAAAATAAGGTGGCAATCTTGCAAAGTCATCTTATTGTACAAATATCCCCCCGTTTGGTTCCCTGGACAGTGTTTCCTTGCTGAGCTGCTGAAGCCTCATCTTAACATCAGCTGTGTCATTAGTTTTCATTAGATTTGTAATAGACTAAAGTTGTGCACAAATTCAAATTTGACAAAAACTCAGAGGATCACCAAAGTTATTACACTTCATCCTGAGGAGAACATGAATGTCTGATACGAATAGAGTGACAATCCATCCAATAGATGTTGAGATATTTTACTAAAGAACACAAATGTGAATCTGCTGGTGGTGCTAGAGGAAAACTCATAGGATCATCAATGTCAGTAGGATTCATCCTCTGGGGACCATGAATGTCTGTACAAGATTTCATGTCAATCCATTCAGTATTTGTTGAGATATTTCAGTATGGACCAAAGTGGTGGACCAACCGACCAGCCCATCGACAAACTGTCAGGAAGCAGTTGCCGTCCTTACAGCCATGATGCTAGCATGGCTAAAAAGACCTTCCAGTAACAGAAAGTTTGCAGGTTCAAGACCCCCATCATGAGCTGCATCAGCTAAACAGCTGAAATGTAAATGAGATGTAAATGTTGAGAGATCCTCAACAGATGATAAAGAGGAAGGACCAATGATGTGAAGGCCCAGATCCATCAGAGTATCAATGTTCTTCCTCTCTCTCCTCCCCTCTCACTGCAGACATGAAACACTGGCTGAGAAACATCCTGATTCTGACTCTCTGGATAGGTAACTCTTTAAACCTACTGATTGTTCTCCTTTAATCAATCATCTTTATTTATTCATCTCTTCCTCTGCATGTTCTCTTCTTCCCCAGAGTGTAAAGGACAAGACAGAGTGATGCAGCCAACAGGAGATGTCATTGCTACTGAAGGAGAGACAGTTACACTTGGTTGCACATTTGAAACAACTACTTCATATTCTTATTTGTTCTGGTACAAACAGGAGGTTCATGATTTTCCCAAGTTCATTTTGCGACGTGATACGACTGGAACAGAACTTAATGCTCCAGAGTTCCAGAAAGACAGATTTAATGCTGCAATCAAGAATAAGTCAGTTCCTCTGAAGATCCAGAAGCTTCAGCTGTCTGACTCTGCTGTGTACTACTGTGCTCTGCGGCCCACAGTGACAGGAAACACCAAAACTCTGTACAAAAACCTTTGGAGCAAAGACAACAGAATACTGCACAACATCCACTAGAGGGAGTCACACACTGTTAAACTTCAATGGTTTATCATGATGCAGTCTGGAATCACTTTCTCTCTGATAGGATTGTGATGTAAAGCCTTAGAAATTAAACCAAAAAAAAACAAAAAAAACACATTCACTCTAAATTACATTTCACCAAGGTAACCATGGCAACACTCAATGAAATACTTGTTCATATCTTGTAGGTATAAAATAGGAAGGATAAAGGAAGGATTACACTTTTCAGATAGACTTTCCACAAATTGAGATGAACATTTAATTTATCTGCTTCATCTTTTCAGTTTGATTTGTTTCAGTTTGATTTGATTTGTGCACTGCCATACAATCCTGCGGAGGACCTTAGACTCACATACAATATAAGACACAGACAATATAAAGCAATCAATATGTTTCTTTTTGTTGAGCTGTGGTTTGAGGTAGGAACAAAACTATAACTGAAGTACAGAAAAGATACAAACTTTCGATGTGGTGTTTATTAAAAAACACGTTTTCAAGCCTCTCATGACCTGTTTTGGAAAGAACGTCAGAAACAAAATGCTACAGGGAATTTTATGTTGTTTGAAACATTTTTTAAGTTTGGCTGATCCTTCTCAATTTCAACTTGACTGCTGACTCATCACACAATTTGAATAAAATATCTCCATAAACTGGTTGGCACCACAGACACAGGTTCTTCTCTCTACGAAAGAAGTTTCTCTGTTGTTTTCTCAGGCTGTGATTTCTTGTGGTGTACCACAGAGTACAATCCTAGGTCCTCTCATTTTCTATTAACATGTTGCATATAGATCAGATTATTGTTAAACATCAGTGTTCATTGATTTGCTGACAATATGTGATTATAGATTCCATTAATATCCAGTAATTATGGCAGCTGGTTGATTACATGTGAAGTGCTGCTGTTCCAGACTTTCCTACAATTGACTGAGTCTACAACTGAGATCATTTTAGTTGCTCCTAAAATTCTTTAAACCAGATGAAATGAAACTATGCTAAGATATCTGTTGATGTTAAGCATATACACCAATCAGCCATAACAGTATGACCACTGACAGGTGAAGTGAAGAAGACTGATTACCTCGTTACAGTGGCACCTGTCAGTGGGTGGGATATATTAGGCAGCAAGTGAACGTTTTGTCCTCGCAAAAATGGGCAAGCATAAGGATGTGAGCGACTTTGACAAGGGCCAAATTGTGATTCTAGACGACTGGGTCAGAGCATCTCCAAAACTGCAGTTCTTGTGGGGTGATCTGCAGTGGTCAGCACCTACCAAAAGTGGTCCAAGGAAGGAAAACCGGTGAACCGGCGACAAGGTCATGGGTGGCCAAGACTCATTGATGCGCGTGGGGAGCGAAGGCTGGCGCGTGTAGTCTGATCCAACAGAAGAGCTACTGTAGCTCAAATTGCTGAAAAGGGTAATGCTGTTTCTGATAGAAAGGTGTCAGAACACACAGTGCATCACAGTTTGTTGTGTATGGAGTTGCGTAGCCGCAGACCGGTCAGGGTGCCCATGCTGACCCGTGTTCACCGCCGAAAGCACCTACAATGGGCACGTGAGCATCAGAACTGGACCACGGAGCAATGGAAGAAGGTGGCCTGGCCTGATGAATCACATTCTCTTTTACATCATGTGGATGGGCAGGTGCGTTGCTTACCTGGGGAAGACATGGCACCAGGCTGCACTATGGGAAGAAGGCAAGCCGGCGGAGGCAGTGTGATGCTTTGGGCAATGTTCTGCTGGGAAACCTTGGGTCCTGCCATTCATGTGGATGTTACTTTGACACGTACCACCTACCTAAACATTGCTGCAGACCCAGTAGACCCCTTCATGGAAACAGTATTCCCTAATAGCAGTGGCCTCTTTCAGCAGGATAATGCACCCTGCCACACTGCAAAAATGGTTCAGGAATGGTTTGAGGAACACAACAACGAGTTCAAGGTATTGACTTGGCCTTCAAATTCCCCAGATCTCAATCCAATCGAGCATCTGTGGGATGTGCTGGACAAACAAGTCTGATCCATGGAGGCCCCACCTCGCAACTTATAGAACTTAAAGGATCTGCTGCTAACGTCCTGGTGCCAGATACCACAGCACACCTTCAGAGGTCTAGTGGAGCCCATGCCTCGATGGGTCAGAGCTCTTTTGGTGGCAAAAGGGGGACCTACACAATATTAGGTAGGTGGTCATAATGTTATGGCTGATTGGTGTATATTTTTACTCAAGGTATAAAATTCTATATTGAGCTTTTCTTTCATTATCTGCTGACGTAAGATGTACTGTGATCCTCTATGATCATTTAAATCATCTCAGATACCTTTCTGTAACTCATGTTATGAAGAAATCACACACACCAAAAAAAAGACTTTCCACCCCCCATCTTCTTCCCAGCTGGTACAAAATGCAACTCCAGCCTGTTAACCAGGAGGAAGAGGAACTGAGAGAAGTGAAAATACAGAGCTACGAGGAGACGGAGAGATTCAGGGAGGAGCTAAGCTGTAACTGAACTATAGAAGAGAGAGGAATTTCCATATTCAGCAGAGTTCAATACACAAACCATAAACATTACCTTTATTCAACATGCTGTCATTAGATCATTGTGCATTTTCTCTACTGTTTCTCACTATAACAGGTACGTCACATTCTACAATTAAAATAAAATGTAGTCCAATCTTTCATGAATGTGATTCATTTCAGAGTATTGTAACATAAAACAGATTTCTCTTCTTTTAGGTGTCAGCTGTGAAGAACTCACTCCAGTCAAGAATGAACAGTCCAGTGTAGAAGACAGCACTGTTACTCTGTCCTATAGATACTCGAAAGCTGCTGCTTATAATGATTATTTCTTCTGGTATCGACAATATCCAGGAAAACCACCAGAGTTCCTCATGTCCATCTCAGGGAATAACTTTACCAAAACAGCAGAGTCTCTGAAATCGGACACAAGGTTCTTTACTGATCTGACTGAAGAGAAGCATCGTGTGGATCTGCAGATCTCCTCTGCTGCAGTGACAGACTCTGCTCTGTACTACTGTGCTGTGAAGCCCACAGTGACAGCAAACCCACAGTCTCTGTACAAAAACACAAGCTGACACACTGACAAGCTGCTGGAAGCCTATTTTCCACACTGTTGTGCTCAACTTTTTACCTCCACTAGAGTGCGACATTATCCAGTAGGCGGTGCACTACTTCCGCACTGTGTTCAACCATTCTGTCAATAATAATTGCTGCTGTGAAGAGAACAATTCTCAGACTGAATGTTGAACATCAGCTAGTTTGTCCTGTTGGTTTAAACCTTGTTGTACAGATGGAACATTGGCTGTGGATTATTCTTGCTGCTCTTTTCTTTGGTAAGACAGAAAACCAAATGTTGTCCCTTTAAATGGTTCAACATATTACTGAGACATTAAGTGATTTTAATATTCATTGCACAAAAACTCAGAAGAGATTATTTCTGCCAGCATGTGCCACCTTGTACAAAATAATGGTCAATGAAGATCATGACTATTCTAGATGCCTGTGTGTCTGACTCTCTGGCTAGGTAACTCTTTAAACCTACTGATTGTTCTCCTTTAATCAATCATCTTTATTGATTCATCTCTTCCTCTGCATGTTCTCTTCCCCAGAGTGTAAAGGAGAAGACAAAGTGATCCAGCCAACAGGAGATGTCATTGCTACTGAAGGAGAGACAGTTACACTTGGTTGCACATATGAGACCAGTGACCCATTCCCCTATTTGTTCTGGTACAAACAAGAAGGAAATGATTTTCCCAAGTATATTTTGCAACGTGATACGACTGGAACAGAACTTAATGCTCCAGAGTTCCAGAAAGACAGATTTAATGCTGCAATCAAGAATAAGTCAGTTCCCCTGAAGATCCAGAAGCTTCAGCTGTCTGACTCTGCTGTGTACTACTGTGCTCTGCGGCCCACAGTGACAGGAAACACCAAAACTCTGTACAAATACCTTTGGAGCAAAGACAACAGAATACTGCACAACGTCCACCAGAGGGAGTCACACACTGTTAAACTTCAATGGTTTATGATGATTCAGTATAGATTATTTGCACTGATGAGAAATGAAGCATAAATAATAAATGACCAAATGAAGGAAAGTGTTTATAAGCCTGAAGCACTGATGATAAGGTGTTGTGGGATGTTAAATATGTAGATAAAGTATTGTCAATGTTCCTTAGAGTTCCCTATGATCTTAACACACTGACCTCTTTGTTAGCTCAAGAATGCAAGATCCGAATCAGATTTACTGCAAAGTAGGTTTTCACATACAAGGAATTTGCTTTGGTGTAAAGGTGCATAAATAAGTGTACATATATACAGATATTTAAAGTATGCAATATAAAATAGAGAAATTAGCAATAAAAAGTATGGAGAAATATAAAATTAAAATAAAATAATATAAAATTAAAATAAAATAGACTAAGATAAAATTAGAAAATAAAACTGTACAATAATATGAAAAGAAGAGCTGTACATTTTGTGCAGAATGTGCAAATATCAACTAAAGGTGCAAAAGTTCACAGTATGGAGTGTAGGGGGGGGGGGGGGGGTTCAATTTCAATTTATTGAATGTATAGCCCCTTGAGATGTAGCATCTCATTTTCGAGGTTGGTCCTGTAGACACAAATACAAAGAAAACATATAAACAAAGACAGCAATACATAACAAACATACACCAATTCAGACAGCTTGCTCACTCTCTCCCACCCACACCCCTAACCCTCAGCTGTTTAAATAATAATAATGACAATAAAAATGAAATAAGATGAATGGATACGACTCAGAAGATAAATCAATTGCATTAGTAAGTACACACAAATTAAAAGCATAAACAGGTTGTTTTAAGATGAGAAAATAAAGATGTCCTGAAGCAATAGAAAGAGGTAATAGATCTCAGAGAAAGAGGAAGATGATTCCAGTCAGATTGAGCTTTATATTGGAATGACCTGCGTCCGACTTCTTTGAAAATTCTAGGGACAAAGAAAAAGGGATGTTGCATATGTCTGAGTGAGCATGAAGATCTACATGGAACCAGAAACTGTTTCAAATAGGGAGGACAATTAAAATAAACACTTTTGAAGATGAAATGAGTCCAGTGAAATTGCCTTCTAGATTAAGGTTGCAGCCAATTAAGGGATTCATACATTAGACAATGATGGGTTCTATATGGACACCTCAAAACAAACCTACAGAGAGAATTATATACAACATTAAGGGGCTTAAGATAAGTGTCGGAGGTGTTCTGGTATACAATGTCAGCATAATCAATATCAGGCAGTATCAACTGAGATATTATTCTTTTTCTGACTTGAAGTGTTAAACAATTAATTGAGCGACAAAGTGAACTCAGACAACCATACGTTCTTTTTATAATAAACTCTATATGGGGCTACAGGAAATTTCAGTCAATCCAAAGTCCAAGATATTTGAATGCATCAACTTTCTCAAGGGGTGACCCATCATCAAAATTAACATCCAGATCAAAGGAATATTAACGACTATGTCGCGTACCAAACACCACGCTGCAGGACTTCTTATTTAATACAAGTTTGTTGTTATGAAACCAGTTTTGAACCAAGTTAAAATCGAACTGTAAAGAATTCTGAATTGTGAAATATATCAGAGTTGGTACTGTAAATAACGGTGTCATCAGCATAAAGATGAACAAGACAATTTGAGCATATCTGAGGTAAGTCGTTAATAAAAATGGAAAAAGTGGACCCAGGATGGAGCCTTGTGGAACACCCTTCTCAACAATTAAATAATCAGACTGAGAATGTCAGGATATGCCATCTAGGCAGCAGGGAAAGGACCCAAACGCAGACGGGACAAGGAGACTGGTGCAGATGAATGATTTATTAACACAAAAACTTACAGAAACCTGGGAAACCAGGGAACGACACACAGGGAAACACCAGGGACGCGACAAGGAGAGACAACCGACAATGAACCAACAGAAAACAAAGGGAGTGGACCGGTATATATAGAGAAGGGGTTAATGAGCAAATCAGGGGCAGGTGAGCACTGGGGAGCGGGTGAGGATAATCAGAGACACATGAGGGCAGGAACTGAAGAAACAAGACAGGAAGAATTTCAAAATAAAACAGGAAATAAACAACATGCAAGAGACAGGACCTGAGAATACAAAATAAAACTGGACACAAGACCAAACCCACAGTGTCCATGTGGGATCATGACAGAGAACCTTGAAAGACAACACAGTGACGTCTATTATGAAGATGGGCATTAAATCAGAGGAGAGCATTTTGATTTAAGCCAATAGAATAGAGCTTATCAAGGAGGAGATAGTGATCAGCCATATCAAAAGCCTTGGAAAGATCAATAAAAATTGCACCTGTGAGTTGGCCTTTATCAAAGGATGAGAACACCTCATTAGTGAATTTTAGAAGAGCCATGGTGGTGGAAAAATTTGGTCTAAAACCTGATTGGGATAGAGATAGAATATTGAACAGATTGATGTACTTTGATAATTGATTAAAAATAAGTTTCTCAAAGATCTTAGCAATAGTACAAATAATAGAAATCGGTCGATAATTATTCATATCGGATGGGTCTCCACCTTTGAGAACAGGGGGTAACTCTGGCACATTTCCATATGGAAGGAATTGAACAAGTAGACAGAAACAAGTTAAATAAATCTGCAAGGGGATACATTACTACATGAGCTGCAAGTTTAGGGGGTAGAGTCCGTGTCATCGGGGGGTCCCGGGCCTTGTTGATGAGGCCAGTTGCAGACGGGAAGAAACTGTTGTTATGGCGTGAGGTTTTGGTCCTGATGGACTGCAGCCTCCTACCAGAAGGGAGTATTTCACAGAGTTTGCGACCGGGGTGGGAGGGATCAGCCACAATCTTTCCTGCACGTGTCAGGGTCCTGGCGGCGTACAGGTCCTCGAGGGAAGGCAGACTGCAGCCAATCACCTTCTCTGCAGAGCGAATGATACGCTGCAGTCTGCCCTTGTTCTTGGCAGTGGCAGCAGCGTACCAGATGGTGATGGAGGAGGTGAGGATGGACTCAATGATGGCAGTGTAGAAGTGCACCATCATTGTCTTTGGCAGGTTGAATTTCTTCAGCTGCCGCAGGAAGTACATCCTCTGCTGGGCTATCTTGGTGAGGGAGCTGATATTCAGCTCCCACTTGAGGTCCTGGCTGATGATGGTGTCCAGGAAGCAGAAGGACTGCACAGTGCTGCCTGGGGAGTCACACAGGGTGATGGGGGCGGGTGGGGCTGGGTTCTTCCTGAAATCCACTACCAACTCCACTGTCTTTAGAGCATTGAGCTCCAGATTTTTCTGTCTGCACCAGGTCACCAGATGGTCAATCTGCCACCTGTAGGCAGACTCATCCCCACCAGAGATGAGCCCAATGAGGGTGGTGTCATTCGCAAACCTCAGGAGCTTGACAGATTGGTGAGTGGAGGTGCAGTTGTTGGTGTACAGGGAGAAGAGTAGGGGGGAGAGGACACAGCCTTGAGAGGAACCGATGCTGGTTGTCCAGGAGTCAGAGACATGCTTCCCCAGCTTCACATGCTGCTTCCTGTTCGTCAGGAAATCTGTGATCCACCTGGAAGTGGAGTCAGGGACATTCAGCTGAGAGAGCTTGTCCTGCAGCAGAGCCAGGATGATGGTGAAGGCAGAGCTAAAACCACAAACAGGATCCTGGCATAGGTTCCTGAGGAGTCTAGGTGCCGGAGGATTAAGTGGAGGGCCACGTTTACTGCATCGTCCACAGACCTGTTGGCTCTGTAGGCGAACTGCACGGTGTCCAGGAGAGGGTCAGTGATGGCTTTCAGGTGGGAAAGCACAAGGTGCTCAAATGACTTCATTATCACAGAGGCCAGGGCGACGGGTCTGTATTTATTAAGTCCTGTGGTCCTTGGCTTTTTGGGGCTGGGGATGATGGTGGAAGTTTTGAAGCAGGCTGGCACACGGCACGTCTCCAGTGAGGTGTTGAAGATGTCTGTGAACACCGGAGACTGATCAGCACAGTGCTTCAGGGTGGAGGGAGAGATAGAGTCAGGTCCGGCTGCAGGATTCTGCCTCCTGAACAGTCTGTTAATATCTCTCTCCAGGATGCAGAGAGTTGTCACTGTGGTGGGGGAGGAGGGGGCCTCTAAGGTGGGCAGGTGGGCAGTTGTGGGGGGGGCCCTCTGTGAACTCATCCAGACTGTTGGCAGTGTAACAAGCCCTGCTACACTGGGCATGTAAACAGATTTTGAACCTGTAAAACAGGAGAAATAATGAAGCAGAGGAAACTTGCTGCCGTTCGTCTGGTCGGTCTTGCCAGAATTTATTAAAAAAATCACAGTTAAGTGCTTTATATTCTGTCTCTTCGGTTTCATTAACACATTCACCAAAGTTTAACAAAGTCCATGAAAAATAATAATAAATAAATCACAAATGTCCATAAGTATCCATAAACAAATACTGAAATGAAATGAATCTCCGTTATCTTACTGATAATAAGACATGTTATGAACGAATGCAAACTTTTCTCCGTGTGTATTAGTACACTAACATTTCTGTTGACGGTACTCAGTTTAGAACCCTCTGGCTTTTTATGTTCTCAGGCAAGAGAGTAGCTGATAGCAGCAGATTAGCATTCAAACGGCATTTACATGACTGACCTCAAACCAACGTGGCACATATTTTATAAACAGAATTCACAGTAAACAATTAAAACGTGGAGCTAACCAAATGCACAGGAGCGTTAAACAAAACAGGGCTCTACATGGACCAGGGAGCCGATGCTAACAGAAAGTAACGCCCGCCATTTCCCACACCCTCAGCGGCGGCAGCTCAGGTGAGCACAACAAATTACAGCATACACAGTGACCACAGCTCATTACAAAACACAGGAAATAACAGCGTACAATGTATATTGATTTTTTTGTGGTTTTGTACTCGTTACTAACCTGTAAAACGGGAGAAATAATGAAGCAGAGGAAACTTGCTGCCGTTCGTCTGGTCGGTCTTGCCAGAATGACAAAATTACGACAGCTACGTCATCAAAACAGCTCCGTTACGGCAAGCACGCAACTGCCCTCTGCTGCCCTCTGCCGTCTGTAGCAGTATACATGTCTTTCAACATAAAAGCCTCTGAGGACCAAGTCCACTCATTATTAACTTAAAATAAACAGCATCACTTATACAAAGTAAACAATTACATTCGGTTACGTCACAGAATGTGACAATATACTCTGTATGGGTCACAGCAGCAGTCCTGCCCATGGCTTCCATGGCTTCACTGGTCCACTGTTTTCATTTCCTCACAACAGGTTTAGAAAGCTTTAATTTCTGCCTGTATGTAGGAATCAGGTGGACCATGACATGGCGTGATAGGCACTGCTGACTGTAGTGTAACAGTGATCCAGAACATTCTCCTCTCTGGTCAGGCATTTAATAAACTGTCTGTATTTTGGGAGTTCGTGGGTAAGATTACCTTTGTTAAAGTCACAGAGGACAGTAACTAAGGAGTCCGGGTTTGTCCGCTCCACACACAGTATCTGGTCGGCGAGCATGTGCTGTGCCCCCTGCACGTTGGAATGAATGAAACGAACTCACGGGGGGAGTAGAAGTGTTTACAGTTGATGAAGAGTGACTCCAGATCAGGAGAACAATACTGTTGAATCACTGTCACATCTTTACACCAGCCACTGTTAGTGTAAAAACAGATACCTCCACCTTTCGTTTTGCCTGACAGTTCAGTGTCGCGATCCGATCTGAAAAGTTGGAATCCTACCAGATGCAGCACAGAGTCCGGTACTGATCCACACAGTCACGTCTCCGTGAAACACAAAACGGAAGATGAAGAAACGTCTCTGTTTTTCCCCCACCAGTAGCTGAAGTTCATCCAGTTCATTGCACAGTGAACGCACACTGGAGAGAAATATTGCCGGTAGCGGTGTTTGAAGTTCATAACACTATTTATACCAAGGCCTTTCATGATGAGCGTCTCCATCACCCAAACAGACACACACTCACTCACACCGATGAAGGCGGAGCTGCCAGGCAACGGGTTCAGTGTCTTGCTCAAGGACACTTCAGCATGTGGACAGGAGGAGTTGGGGATTGAACCACCAACCTTTTGACTGGCTCTACCTCCTGATCCACAGCTACCCAAGCTGACCTCTAGTTTAACTTGCTATATTGTAATGGTGTGAAGAACTGATACTTGACTTAATATACTGGACCTTTTGTGGTGGAAATTGTGTATTTCCTTTTGAAGAAGTGAGCAAATAAATTAAGATCCAACAAGCCGTTGTCGTTTGTATATTTAAATAAGAAAAGAATGAAACAATCAGATGAAATGGTAAAAGAGAATAAAATAGGTAAATGAAAAGGGAGAGCAGGCGAGCACACAGAGTCAATCCGATTTCAGCTGAAGGACAGAGATCATACACCAAAATGCATATGAAGCGTCTGACAAAGAAGTGAAGATGCTGTCACATACTTATAACCTCACAATACACAGACAGAACTATCAGAGTACAGAATCACCTCTAACAAAGATAGTCTGTCTCCAGCTAAGTTTCCCTGCCCAAGGCTGGAAACCCTGGGCAGACTGTTCCCTAGACTGCAGCTGTCTTTTCTCCTGATTACAAACAATTTGTCCTCCCGCTATAACCAACCAAGATACCAATGTACCTTAAACAGAGATGACCCAAGACAGAAATTATGAGTATACAGAAAAAAGACTGATTGACTAGAAAAACAAGTTATCACACTAAACATATCCAGTGGACATGAAGAAAGAAATTTTGCCCTCACACCTTTAATTCTCATATTGGACTTGTTTCAACCATTTTTGCAGGAAAGTAAAGGGAGTCTTCACTTTCTGATGATGTTGGATGTAAAACTTATTTAAACACTGTACGTGATATTGGACTGTACTAACAAACTAGACTTGATCTCAGCATCCAGATGTGGGTTCTGTTTGTTTGCAGTAATATTCCTCTGAAAATGTCGTTTCACTATCAAATACTCACCACCTGTAAGCTTGAGAGGTGACTGAAAAGTTTGTAGCATCACGTTGCCAGTTAATTACTACTGTAAATACACAACTTCAGAGATGTGATGAGGTGATAATGCAACACAGACGTAGATTCTTTAACTATGTTGTGTTTGGAAAATGCTGAACATACCGATAATCAGCTAATAACTGGATGATGCTGCTGGAGGAGTTTGAAGCGTCACTAGCATTTTTACTGCTTCTGTGGCCTGATTCTGGTTGGCAACTAGATGACACTGTAACTGCAGTTAATCCAAGCTGACCACAAGTACTGAGTAATGGAGGAAGTTACATGAAGTTATCGTGACGGCAGCATCAGAGTCATTTCCAGAGTTGAAGGTAGAAGTGTAACTGAGAGAAGTGAAAATACAGAGTTACGAGGAGACGGAGAGATTCAGGGTGGAGCTAAGCTGTTACTGAACTATAGAAGAGAGAGGAACTTCCATATTCAGCAGAGTTCAATACACAAACCATAAACATTACCTTTATTCAACATGCTGATGTTGGATTATGTACTTTGTGTACTGTTTCTTTCCATTCTGACAGGTATGTTTCATTCTGCATGATAAAGTTTCATTACAAAGTTTTCTGTATGTGATTCAACATGATTCATACAACATGAAATAACAAGAAATTTGTTCCTTTAGGTGTCAGCTGTGAAGAACTCACTCCAGTCAAGGATGAAGAGTCCAGTTTAGAAGGCAGCACTGTTACTCTGTCCTACAAATACTCCAAACAAGCAACTGGTAGTGATGAGTTTTACTGGTATCGACAATATCCAGGAAAACCACCAGAGTTCCTCATCTCTCATTCAGGAACAGGAACAAAAATAAAAACCTGAACACAGATATCTGACTACTCTTCAAAGAGGAGGGAAGTGGTATTCAAACCACAGCTTCATATCAGATGGATTCTGCTAATTCCTGTTTTATCAGAGTCACTGTGGTTACAGCTGCTAATGAAACACTGTGGGAGGATTCACATGAGCAGCAAATCCACATCAATGACAAACCAGCCGTATGATGCTTCAAACACAAACACCATGAAAACAAAAAGCAAATAAAAACATAAATAACTGGTGATCAAACTATTTACTAATATACTAATAATTTATATTTTAAGGGATTAAAATCTACAGCATATATCCAGTGTACCACAGTTCACCGGTTGAACAGTAAAAGTAGTTGATTTAAACCAACAGCAGCTTTCAAACACACTCCACCATCTTTGCTGTCGACCTAACACTGCTCTAGAAAACTACAAGTTACAAATTTCACCTTTAAAGCAATGTCTAATCTGTCATTTTCAATCCAAAAGAAATACACTTTAGTTGTAGAACAGAAGACGTCTCAGCTGAATCGACCAGACATGACTTCATGCAAGATCAGGTAACACTGTCTAAATGAAAACACAGGATAAAGACACTATGTGTAGGTTTTTAAGACCTGCCTCTTTACTGCCCCCACTGGTAGAAAGCAACCAGGGACACTGAGATGAAACGCTTAGAGCAACAAAACTGGCCCCATTTCTTTCTGAAACTGGGCGAACACACAAGTGCAATCTCCTGGCACTGTTGGGTGTGACCAACTCATTTTAGTATTCTGGAGACCATCGGACGTAGCACAAAACTGGTGCAGCGCAGCATGTTGAGAACAGGTTGGAAGAAAGACTGAATACAGTATTTGAATGAGCAATACAGACTCAACATGTGGCCTTTCCTCTGCAAAATCCCTGACTGAATTCAGTGACGTATTGAAAACAATATTGGCAAAACTTGGCGTTTGCAATATAATGTTTTTATTTTTATTCTATTCTAATAAAAGTTTTTATCTAAAATGTCTCAAATATTTGTGCTCCGTGTGTGTGTGTGTGTGTAGTGTGAAGGGAGCTACAACTTTCATTTCACTGTACAACCCTGTGTTGTAAAATGATAAATGAACTTTGTCGTGGAAAAACTGCCTATGGTCTTAAGTTGAACAAAACACAAGAAACACTTACAGGTCGTTGACAAAGATATATTGTACAAGAGGAGACAGACAATCAGAAGTCATCAGCTATCTCCAAGAGATGATACAAGAACAGCTTTTATAGTATTCCGCCGACTTTTTGACCTCACGTTGAGTCACGTTGCTCAGCACACACACACACATAGAAATAAAAAGACATGAAACTGAGTGAAAGTTCAAGACTGGAGACAAGAATAGAACTGGGACTATTAACTAATTAAAGTAAATACACAAGCATATAATTACTAAATATTAATAAGTATACAAACAAATGATTATGAATAGATGATTAACATATGAACAAATGATAAGTTATAAGCTTACATCTAAGTTTATTTTCACAACCTTTAACCTTGAAGTCACCTAAGCGGGGGGGAATAAGTGCAGTTTTAGTCCAAAATGAGTACCAACATTGCAGTGCGCCACCTGATCAACATAAACACAACCTCAGCTGTGCCGCTGTATCTAACTCAGCACAAGCGAGCTGGAGAAAAGATCAGCAGGCACATGAGCTAATGAAGCACTGCCGGTGGAAAACTCCTTTGCGACTGCATCTGAGAGACTGCTGGATCGGTGCCAGACCAATAATACGACCCATAGACTAAACCAGTTTTCACCAGTACAAGTTGGGGTTGTCAACCAGTAATAAAGATACAGGAACAACCTTTTTGAAATAATGATAATTACTTGAGAAATTCTTGGCAGAACAGTCAAAAATCTTATCCAAACCAATAAAAACATCCTGCCTCCATGAGGCTTTTGAGAATATCTTTGACAAGATTCCTTATATACTGGATGATGATTGTGCAAAAGAAGTGTGTCAAAAGCAAAACAAACAAAAAGAAAACCCACCAGAATAACAGAGGTTTATGGTTTTGGGCTTTAAACTCTAAAATATATTTAATATTAGTTTACATAACTTACAGTGATACAAGAGGAGAAATAGGTTGAGGGAGGAGCAACACTGTCAGAGAAGAGCAGAACAGAGAAGGACTCCCACTGTCAGATGCATTCGATATCTAAACCATACAGAACACAGATACTGTCTGTAAGATGCTGTCACTGCATTACTGTGTAATTGTTCCTTTGTTTCTGACCATATTAAAAGGTAGGTTAAAGCAGGAAGAATAAATACCTGTAAGGGATTTGCTGTCTAGAAACCACTGGAACAGGCAATCAGAGTTTAATATCTTCATTAACAACATTTATCGTTTCTTGTAGGTGTCAACTGTGAAGAACTCACTCCAGGCAAGGATGAAGAGTCCAGTTTAGAAGGCAGCACTGTTACTCTGTCCTACAAATACTCCAAGACTATAACTGCTAGTGATCATTTCTTCTGGTATCAACAACATCCAGGAAAACCACCACAGTTCCTCCTGTACATCTCAGGACTTAATGTTACAAGACCAGCAGAGTCTCTGAAATCAGACACAAAGTTCTCTACTAAACTGTCTGGAGAAAAACATCAAGCATCTTTGTGAAAACGATCTAATCCAGTTCATGTTGTGATTCATTACAATTACCTCTTTAGAGAAAAGCGAAGGACGTCCTGTTCCTCCACAATTTGTGTTCCTAACATTGCTGATCAGATGTGAGACTCATGACAATAACTGCATCATTTTAAATGAGATGTAAATGTTGAGAGATCCTCAACAGATGATAAAGAGGAAGGACCAATGATGTGAAGGCCCAGATCCATCAGAGTATCAATGTTCTTCCTCTCTCTCCTCCCCTCTCACTGCAGACATGAAACACTGGCTGAGAAACATCCTGATTCTGACTGTAAACCCCACTGACACCACTGGACGTGCTGACGTGCTCAGGTGAACGTATTGTCTCATTTCCGGTTACCGGTGTTTCTGTGTTACTGATTGCAAAGTTCGCTGCTCCCGCTAAACCCAGTTAATTTTGATATTTTCTTTACTATAGCGGTTAATTACCCGCTATACATTTAAGGATACACTAGCTCTGTTTAAGCACTCATATCTGTCTCCTGTTAGCGACTTTCCGCTAATCCCACAGTTGTTTACACGCTAGTTAGTTGCTTGCTACTTTAGCTCAGTTAGCGATGGCGTCTCTCTCTCCTTCTCCCTCTCCTGCTCGGTGTGTCAGATGTTTAGTTACTCCTCTGCCTCCTTTAGTGATAATGGTACGTGTAACAAATGTAGTTTATTCACCGCCTTGGAGGCGAGGCTCCGCACCGCGGAGAGTCAGTCAGCCGGGGCGAGCCGACCAGAGGCAGCTTCTCCCGGCAACTCCCGAGCAGCCGGGAGGCCCGGGAGGCTGGGTGACTGTCCGAAAGAAGCAGAGCCCTGAACCAAAGCCCACGGTTCACCACCGACCCGTTCACGTTTCTAACAGGTTCTCTCCACTCAGCGACACACCCGCTGAGAAACCAGCTCTGATTATCGGCAGCTCCATTTTGCGAAACGTGAAATCAGCGACACCAGCGGCCAGTCAGCTGCATCCCAGGGGCCAGAGCGGGCGACGTTCAATCCTATTTAAAACTGCTGGCTAAGGATAAACGTAAATATGCTAAGATTGTTATTCACGTCGGCGGTAATGACAGCCGATTGCGCCAATCGGAGGTCACGAAAATTAATGTGGAGTCGGTGTGTACATATGCAAAAACAATGTCGGACTCTGTAGTTTTCTCTGGACCCCTACCTGATCTTACTAGCGATGACATGTATAGCCGCATGTCATCATTCAACCGCTGGTTGTCCAGGTGGTGTCCAGGTAATGAGGTGGGCTTTGTAGATAATTGGCGGACTTTCTGGAGAAGACCTGGTCTGATTAGGAGAGATGGCATTCATCCCACTTTGGATGGAGCCGCTCTCATATCTAGAAATCTGGCTGAATTTATTAGTGGCCCAAAGCCATGACAGCTCAGAGTTCAGACCATAGACTTAATACAGTCTGTGGTCCAGACCAGGAGGCAGAGTTGCAGTCCTACACGCTTCTCTGCGCTTCCATTAGAGCAGTTACCCACCCTAAACTCCACAGAGAGGTTGTCTGCCCCCAGACCACTTAAATTATTTAAATCAAAAGTAAACAGAAGAAGAGTTACACATAAAAACCTAATAAAAAGTAAAACCACCACTGCAACAGTACAACAAAATAGGAGAATTAAATGTGGACTCTTAAACATCAGATCTCTCTCATCTAAAGCTGTTCTAGTAAACGATCTAATATCAGATCATAATATTGATTTATTTTGTCTTACTGAAACCTGGCTGTGTCACATGAATATGTTAGCCTAAATGAATCCACTCCCCCCAGTCACATTAATACTCACATTCCTCGAGGCTCAGGCCGAGGAGGTGGAGTTGCAGCCATCTTCGACTCAAGCCTATTAATCAAACCTAAACCTAAACTAAATTATAACTCGTTCGAAAGCCTTGTTCTTAGCCTTTCACACCCAACCTGGAAAACAGTACAGCCAATTCTATTTGTTATAGTGTACCGAGCTCCTGGACCGTATTCTGAATTTTTATCTGAATTCTCAGAGTTCTTATCAGGTTTAGTCCTTAAAACGGATAAAATAATTATTGTAGGTGATTTTAATATTCATGTGGATGTAGAAAATGATAGCCTTAGTGCTGCGTTTATCTCATTACTAGATTCGATTGGCTTCTGTCAGAGTGTACATGAACCCACTCACTGTTTTAACCACACCCTCGACCTTGTTCTTGTTTATGGGATTGAAATTGAACATCTAATAGTCTTTCCACAGAATTCTTTTTTATCAGACCATTTTCTATTAACTTTTGAATTCCTATTACTGGACTACACGCCATTAGGCAAACATTCCTACACTAGATGTCTATCTGATAGTGCTGTAGCTAAATTTAAGGAAGTGATTCCATCGGCATTTAATTCAGTTCCAGGTCTCAATATAACAGATGACTCCTATGCTAACTTTAGTCCCTCCCAAATTGATCATCTTGTTGATAGTGCTGCAGGCTCACTACGAATAACACTCGACTCTATCGCCCCTCTAAAAAAGAAGATAATAAAACAGAGGAGGTTAGCTCCATGGTATAACCCGCAAACCCGCAAATTAAAACAAACATGTGAAAACTTGAAAGGAATTGGCGTTCCACCAATCTGGAAGAATCACGTTTAGCCTGGCAAGATAGTCTTAAAAATTTATAGGAAGGCCCTCCATAATGCCAGAGCAGCTTACTACTCATCATTAATAGAGGAAAATAAGAACAACCCCAGGTTTCTGTTCAGCACTGTAGCCAGGCTGACAGAGAGTCACAGCTCTGTTGAGCCATGTATTCCTATAGACCTCAGTAGTAATGACTTTATGAGCTTCTTTAAAGATAAAATTCTAACTATTAGAGAAAAAATTCAGCACCTCCTGCCCTCAGTTGGTACTGACTTATCTTCAAACACAGGAACCTTAGAAACAACTGTAAAACCTGTACATTTAGACTGCTTTTCTCCCATCAACCTTAATCAATTAACTTCCATGATTTCCTCATCTAAGCCATCAACGTGTCTCTTAGACCCCGTCCCAACTAGGCTGCTTAAAGAAATTTTACCCTTAGTTAGCACTTATGTACTAGATATGATCAATCTGTCCTTATTAAAAGGCTATGTGCCACAGTCCTTTAAAGTAGCTGTAATTAAGCCTCTTCTTAAAAAGCCCACTCTTGATCCAGGGATTTTGTCAAATTATAGACCTATATCTAACCCTCCTTTTCTCTCTAAGGTCCTTGAGAAAGCAGTCGCCAATCAGTTGTGTGACTTTCTACACAACAACAAGCTGTTTGAGGATTTTCAGTCAGGATTTAGAGTGCATCATAGCACAGAGACAGCACTGGTGAAAGTTACAAATGACCTTCTAATTGCATCCGACAAAGGACTTGTCTCTGTACTTGTCTTACTAGATCTTAGTGCTGCATTCGATACCATTGACCATCACATTCTATTACAGAGACTAGAACATTTTATTGGCATTAAAGGTACTGCACTAAGCTGGTTTAAATCCTATTTATCAGATCGATATCAGTTTGTACACGTTAATGATGAATCCTCTATGCACGCCAAAGTTAGTCACGGAGTTCCACAAGGTTCTGTGCTTGGACCAATTCTATTTACCTTGTATATGCTTCCTTTAGGCAATATTATTAGGAAGCACTCCATAAATTTTCATTGTTATGCAGATGATACCCAATTGTATTTATCGATCAAGCCAGATGAAACCAATCAATTAGCTAAACTTCAAGCATGCCTTAAGGACATAAAAACCTGGATGACCTGCAATTTTCTGATGTTAAACTCAGACAAAACCGAAGTTATTGTACTTGGCCCGAACACCTTCGAAACACATTATCTAAAGATATAGTTTCTCTAGATGGCATTGCCCTGGCCTCCAGCGAAACCGTAAGGAATCTTGGAGTTATCTTTGATCAGGATATGTCCTTTAACTCCCAAATAAAACAAACTTCAAGAACTGCCTTTTTTCATTTACGTAACATTGCAAAAATCAGACACATCCTATCTCAAAAAGATGCAGAAAAACTAGTCCATGCATTTGTTACGTCTAGGCTGGACTATTGCAACTCTCTATTATCAGGCTGCCCCAATAAATCCCTTAAGACTCTCCAGCTGATTCAGAATGCTGCGGCACGTTTACTGACAAGAACCAGAAAAAGAGAACATATTTCTCCAATATTAGCTTCTCTACACTGGCTCCCTGTAAAATCCAGAATAGAATTTAAAATCCTTCTCCTCACCTTCAAAGCCCTAAATGGTCAGGCACCATCATATCTTAAAGAGCTCATAGTACCCTATTACCCCACTAGAGCACTGCGCTCCCAGAATGCAGGGTTCCTTGTGGTTCCTAGAGTCTCTAAAAGTAGAATGGGAGCCAGAGCCTTCAGCTATCAAGCTCCTCTCCTGTGGAACCAGATCCCAGTTTGTGTACGGGAGGCGGACAACCTCCTCACATTTAAGAGTAGGCTTAAGACTTTCCTCTTTGATAAAGCTTATAGTAGGGCTGACTCGGGTGACCCCTGAGCCCCCCCTTAGTTATGCTGCTATAGGCCTAGACTGCCGGGGGACTTCCTATGATGCACTGAGCTCCTTTCTCCTCCTCTTCCTCTCCATCTGTACGCCCTCATATCCCATCAATGCTTGTTATTAATTCAACTTCTTCCCGTAGTTGTGTGCTTTCTCTCCTCTCTCTCTCTCTCTCCCCCCTTCTGTTGCTTTCTGCAGGTGTTTCTGCCTCTGGAGCTGTGGAGGTCTGGGTCTGTGGTTGCTGCCGCCTGCTGCCCCCGTGCTCCTGCTCTGCACCCGCTGATGCTATTGCTGTTGTTGCTGTTATTAGTGTTGCTATTGTGGTGTTGCTCTTGGTGTTGTTTCTGTTGGTGTTAACATCAATGCCATTACCATATCTATGCTGTATTGAGCTGCTGTATGTTCTCTTTCCTCCTGCTCTCTCTCTCCCGCTCCCCCCTTCCCCCTTCAACCCAACCGGTCGAGGCAGATGACCGCCCACCTTGAGCCTGGTTCTGCTCGAGGTTTCTACCTGTTAAAAGGGAGTTTTTCCTTGCCACTGTCGCATAGTGCTTGCTCATGGTGGGAACTGTTGGGTCTCTGTAAATATAAAGAGTCGGTCTAGACCTGCTCTATTCGAAAAAGTGCCCTGAGATAACTTTGTTATGATATGTCGCTATATAAATAAAACTGAATTGGATTGAATATATATATATATATATATATATATATATATATATATATATATATATGATGAAAGCTCTTGATGATCTCTTTCTACTGTCAAAATGACACATGAATTGTAAATTAATCCAGAGTTATTAATCAAAGGGATTACAATGGAGTTAAGGACAGTGGAGTATTCTTTAAAGTCCATCTAAAACTGTTAAGATGTGTAAAGAAGGAATCCTCCACAACGCAACTTCAAAGGTCAGAGCTAGACATTGTTGACTGATGATCACCTCATACTTGATTTCTGAGAGGAGTTGGAAAATATGTCTTTTTCACTTGTTTACTGCCTTTGTTCATCTAACTTCAGCTACTTTCTTTTCTGTACTGTTGTTTCTAGAAATGGCAAAGTAATCTTATGAAAATTCATGTAATAACCCTCAGCATTGATGAATAGCAGCTACTGTGCAGGCAGCACTAGATACGTAAACAGTTACGTATTTGCTGTGTTTATTGTACACACCTGTTCTTTGGCTCTCTTTTCAAATAGTCCTCTTTGTTATCACTTATATTCAAAAAAACACTCAGACCTACAGTTGGGTATCGTGTATCAAGTCAACCAACACAGTCTACTGCTTCAATGCCTGAAATAAAAATCCATTAAACCACACTAAAAATGAAGGAAATGGAAAATAAAAAAGTTACTATATATGAATGGCATTAATTAATACTCAAGAGAAGCAGATTTAAATTTGACAGTCTAAAGTCTCTTTCACATTTGCATCTTTTTGTTTTTCTCCTATCCATCCATCCATTTTCTATACCGCTTTATCCTCAGAGGGTCGCGGGGGCTGGAGCCAATCCCAGCTGACATTGGGCAAGAGGCGGGGTACACCCAGGACTGGTCGCCAGTCAATCACAGGGCTGACACATAGAGACAGACAAACATTCACACTCACAGTCACACCTATGGACAATTTAGAATCACCAATTAACCTAACTTGCATGTCGTTGGATGGTGGGAGGAAGCCGGGGTGCCCGGAGAGAACCCAATAGGACACGGGGAGAACATGCAAACTCCACACAGAAGGGCCCCAGCCAGCCGGCGGGTGTGAACCCAGAACCCTCTTGCTGTGAGGCGACAGTGCTAACCACTGCACCACCGTGCCCGTCCTAGACATCCTCCCAGAAAAGTAGAAATTCATTCAAATTACAAAGAACCACATTCACAACTCCTTAAGGTTGACATAGTCATAATTTAGTTCCATTTACAGTATGCTTCCAAGACCAGTTTCAACACGTGAGGAAAACATCTCTTTTAAAGCCACTATGTGTAGAATTAGACAATGTCTGTCATGGCCCTTCCCAGTGGCAGTGGAAGAAACACACTGACAGAATGGGCTGAAACCATCACACAGAAAAATGAGAAAAGGTCAGAAACTTGATGCAGTCTACCAACAAAAACATATGCCATCAGAGTAATTAGATTTATTTAATTATGCTTTTATACTCATATAAACCTTATCAGTTTTTTTACAGAGCACAGAAATGTTATCCATAATGTCTTGGTATATGTACGACCAAGTTAATGCATGCACTATGTAAATATATTTTTCTTATTCAAAGAGGGGTGCTTCTTTTACTGCTGTGTGTGCTTCTTATGGGCTGTAACACACATTCTGACCACAGAGGAAGCAATGAGTCAAGTTAAAGTGACATTCCTTAAAAGATTTAGTCACGTTTTAATTTAACACACAGTAGCATACTTATGTTAAATTGTTAAGTGTAACCTTGACACAGTTTTCATCAGGCCACTAACTGTAATGCAATTACTGAAAATCCAAAGTTAAACCTGCAATAACACATGTTTGGCCACTTGTGAGCCACGTAAAGAAGTTGTGAACACATTAACAAGTTAATTATGGCAAACTTGTTAGCAAACAGTTGCAAACTGAGCTAATTTACACATCCAGCATTTATGGAGCAATATTTGCTTTAATCTTTAGTTGTGTTTCTGGCCACCTGGCGTTTGTAAGTCCAATATTCACTGTCTTTTAGCTCTGTTTTTGGTCTCTATCCACTCCCAAATGCTCCACTATGTTCACCAGCAAGTCTCCAACTGTACCTGCTCAGCATCAAACAGCAGAGAGACAGTGGACAGTGGGTTCTCGCTATGAAACTCACTGTAAAGCTCTGTAAAGCTCTGTAAAGCCGAGGGGAGCTGCGGAATCAGGTGATCATTTTTTTGGTTCATCACTACAAGCGATACCTTTCACATTGTCACGTTGTTTTCACATCGTCAATTGATATATTGTTATTAAAAAAATCAATTACAGCTGCTTTAATGAATGTGGTAATATGTATACTGGAGGAAAGCAGTGGACTGTTGTTGTGTTGTGTTTCCTGCATATATGATGGGCAGCTGAAGTGGAGCAAAAGCTACCTCACTCCTCAGTCTTCCAGGACAGGTTGAAATCAGATTATGCCATGAGAAAAGATTGACTTTGAGACTGAATAATGTGAAATGTTCTATGTATCATTAGTGCTAAAAACTGCATACATGTATAATATACAACATGACATTTAATAACTTAGTATCAAATAGAATACATCAAGTAATGTATTTCATTTAAGATTTAATAGAAAAGGTGATTTTTGTAGGCTACTACATAAAGTTTGCTGTATCACAGCTCTCTCTATTCATAGCGGTCCGAGTAAGTTTGTTGCCATGACCTATGTTAATTCAACAAATGTCAGTATGAATTATTTATTTATTTATTGGAAAAAGAACACTTGTTTCTTTCCCACTACAGTCTAATTTTACCATCCAAAATTAAATACCACACCATCTTGTTCATTAAAACCACAGGTCTGTCTCTGTTGCAGTTTTAAAAAATGTAATGGTTCAGGAAATGATGGCATTTCTGATGTTCTGGCATTTGTTGCATGAGGATACAGTACTGGTGAGAGCAGATTCCTGAGGGCATAATGATTTAATCAGCTGGAAGAAGGGGCCCTAATGGATCCTCACATCCAAACACCAACGGATGACATTATGGATTAGAATCAAGCATCAATCTCACTCAGCACATAGCAGAATTTGTTGTGCATTTAGTCTTACATTAATTGAACAATATATCAGAGTAGCCTTAAATAGGGAAAGTCAACATACAGAAAAGGACTCATGTGAATGCCTGAAAGAAATTCAATACACCTGTTTTTGCGCTAAGATGTGGTCATAATAGACAAGAGCGTAGGTACAGTTTCATGCCAAAATGCACCAACAGACTTAAATCAACTCCAGCTCATACAAACTTAGCCTAGTTATGATGTTGACTGTTTACTAAGTGGAGATTTACATGTCACAAAAAAATGGGTTGCACCACAAAAACATGTTCTTACGTAGAGATTAGTTGTTAATAAATATTACACCCACTTACCCCTAGGTGTAACTGTAGCATAGCTAACTAACTGACAAAGGTACCGTTGGCTTGCTAATATATGTGAAAACTAAAAGAAATGAATATGGCTGACACAACTGACTTGACAGCTGTTTTATAATGATGTAAACTGGGAAGATTTTAAATTACATTTCACAAAAAAAACACAGTTGGCTATACCTCAAATAACAAAATCTTAGGCTAACAGCAGTCTAAATTCCTTAATAGCGTCAACTAGCAACTCTGAAACACATACATCTCCATGTGTAGCCTACATATAAATACAACAGAGTAATACATTTACAAAAGACTGGAAGTTAAATTTGTCCTTTGCCCACCTAAAACTGTATTTTTTGGAAGTTATGCTACAGCTTGTGATGCTACAGTGTCATAGTTAATTACATAGTTGATTGCTTGATGTGTTTCCTAGCAACATTACTAGGAGCAAGTCTTTACGGGCTAAGATGTATGTTAAATGTATCCTGGTTTAGTAAATCACTGGTTTGAAAGAAGAACTTAAGAAGGACTTGACACACAAACTTAGTGATGGGTTTATGAATAGCTGGTGCAACTCAATCCAGATGTGTTATTCCCCCTGATGACTCAAGGTTGTTCTCAGTTTGGGCTTGGGGAGACTACAGATTACAAACAGTTTGACAAACTCCACACTTGGATTTTGAAAGATGTGGCCATCCCCATAGGGAGGGTCTAACAAAATTATGATATTGCTTGCTGACGTTAGCACTCAGCTAAAAGCACTGCTTTTTAGCCAAGTGCTAGCAGCTCTGTGAGGCTGAGCAGAGCCACTAGCATGTAGACTCTTAGTCTGCTTTCACCTGTCTCTTATGAGTCCCCCAACTTCATGGAAGTGATACTAAATCACTGGAGTCCCCCTTTATCTAATGTTAGCTTTCTATAGTGTATAGGTCATCATGCAGGAGTAAGCTTTATAGCTGCAAACTAATCTGATACCTGTATTGTTTTTTGACAATTTTGGTCAGCCTAGAAACATCATTGGGTTTTAATGAGAAGTGTCAGCACAATTAATAAGAATAATTCTGAGTCAAAAGTCAAATGATGTCTATGAAAAATGCTCACTAGTGGTATAATGAAGCAAGGGTGGTCCGAGAATTGACCTCTGTGGTACTCCACAAGTAACACTAAGAACCCTTGTTTTACTCAAAAGACAATTTGTCCTCCTCTACTCTATTTTAAAGGCCTGGCTCTGTGCGGTGCATAAAACCAAGATTGGAATATTAAAAGAATAATCCCATTAATGTAGAAGTAATGAGACAGCTGTTGGAAAGTTATGTTTCCTGGAAAAAAAATTTAGAAAAAAGAAGGCTTGAAATGGATATGTAATTACTGAGACTGAAGGAAACAATAGCTGTGTTACAGTTAAATGGAAAAACACTAAGGTGATGATGGGGTTATAGGTTGACCTGGTTATGCAGTTCTTTGCACGATTTCTCTCATCATTAATGATGATGTGCTTGTCAAAGTGCTCTTAGGAGGTAAAACAAGGTTGATTATAATGTATTCATTGCTGTGCCTGGGTCTTATATTAATTCTAATATGTGAAATAAAATCTAAAAGGTAATCTTAAGCTGCATGTTTGACACTAGTTTTTATTATATGAACATGAGTCTGCAACTCTTTCTCCATTTGTTAAAGGTCAATGATAGACTGATAGAGGCCCTCTTTTCTACTTAAAAAGGGAAATAATTGTAATGCAATTGGCTGTGTGCAAATGCAGTTTTAGCACATGTGCGTTAAACTGAGATAGTGGCATACAGCGTGACCTAAGGAGGGCAAGAGTCCAAACACATTGCAAAAGTTAAGTGTTTTCTTTTTTTGTTTTTGCTTACTACTGAAACCACTGTTGGGTGTGGTTACAGGTGCAACAAAGCACTGACCACACCCAATCACACACATCAGTGATGCTGGTTGTGGACACAGGTGAAACAGACTTTCAAACTTTCAACCAGAGAGAGCAGTGAACCACTGCTTTTCATCCTGCTGTTAAGTTACTCTTTAAGTGACAATATACCAAACATAATTATAGCAATATATCATTATACATTTTTAAAATCATTCCAAGTCCCAGCCAGCTCCAAAGTGCATCAGCCACTGTTCCCCAGATCGAGCCTTAGCTAATTGTCATCTCTGCTAATCTCCGACAGCTTCTCTTCAGCTCCCGTGTGTGGGACCAGATCATACTCAAACAAGGCTCCCGAAACGCCCAGCTATTGCCTGCCTGCCACTCCACTCTTCCTGCAGAGTACTGACTATGACAAACAGACTGACTTTTCACAATACCCAGGCAGAGCTCATGTCCTATCCCATTGTCTCTGTTTCATCCCTCTGTTCAGAGAGTGCTTAGTGGCTGTTCAATTCAAGAGCCCACATCTGTCAACTGTGGCAGCAAACACACCTGGAGTTCTCTTCCAGGTATTTATTCCTGACTCTGTGAGGTTAGCCCACCTCCACACAGCCATACCAAAAAGGTCTGTCATCATCACACCTTCAGTATGGTTTCAGGTAAGGTTTGTGTTTGTCTCGGCTAACTGCTCACCACTTGGGGATTTTGAGAACTCCCTCAAAGAGCTGACTCTTTTCTGCTACATATAAATGTGTAACCATAAATGCTCAATTCCTTGACGTAAGCGTCGCTGACTGAACTGCATGTGTGATATGTAGAGCTCAGGTATTAATCAGGCATTCACTCAGAAATAGAAGCCGTGACAGCAAGGAGACGTCACATTTAACCACATTACAGAATAAGTCAGAAACATATTTTTGAGCAGGGAACTAAAGATACATTTCACCCTGACAACCATTGGTGCTATGTTATACAGAGGCTCTACTGGTTCAACACAGCTTTTATAGACAGTGAAGTCCCCAGTTGCCACATAAACAGTTAAATCAGACATTTAATAAAAATATTTTAATAATAAATAATAATAAAATCATTAGGCTATAACACGCAGTGCCGAGTTCTCTACCATGTTTTGCTGCAGAGCAGAGCAGAGAGACCACAGTGGAGACAGTGAACCAGGTGACGTGAGGGTAACATTAAAAGTAGAAAAAGGAGAAGCAATATTTCCACCTGCTTTGTCCGCAGCGTGCTTGTTAAGCCAATACTGAACTGTTACGAACAAGCTAAAACAAAAGCTGTCTGTAAGTAGCCTAAGTATTTATCTTAGTTTGCCACGAATAAACTTGTTGTTAATGAGAGTGTTGAGACTGAACCAAAACAGTGAAGTTGTCATAAAACCAATGAGCTAAAAAAATGCTAAAACTCTCTCTAGAGCATAGTCAGGTGATAATTCTCTGTGGGTACATCACTGCAAGTGACCCCTTTCACATTACACACTGTCCATTTTTTTCAATTGTTAATATAAAAATATTGATAAGTGCAGCTTTAACATGCATGTTATCATGTGGATGCAGTGCAGCAACAGTATAGAGCTGAGCCTGACAAGCACAGTCTGAAACGTCCACTCATGGTCTCCATACAGGAGATAAACCCTTTAGATTTAGGAGAGTAACACTGAATTGATAACAAGTACTGTGTGTGTATCACAGCCTGATATCTCTTCTTCCTCTGAGCCATGAAAATCTATTAAAAAACATCAGAAAGCCACACTGTTGTTCCTTCATCACCATGAACACACACACTGGAGTTTATTCTGACTCAATTCCACATACACCGTCCTGCTGCCCCAAATACGAGCACCAAATGTGGATTCATCCACTGCTGAAAATAGTCCCCAATAAATGCACCATTTCCTGTGGTTTGAGTAATGTTTGCTAAAAATTACAGTTGCCAGTTGAAACGGTATATTTGTCAGTCGTTGTTAAGGCTACATTCAGATAGAATCAGGTACTGCAGTGAAAATGCATGTTTTCCCATTCAATGAATGGAAAAAAACCCCCACAGCAAACACAAAAATTTAAAACAGAATCAACACAGCCGACATCACGCTGCAGTGGCCAATTACGCTGGTGATCTGACCGGCAGACGCCCAGGTGAAGAAGAACTTTGTTTACCATGTAGCACTTTAACATTAGCTGTTTACCATGATATTCCATTGTTTACCAAGCAGCTGTGAAGATGGAAGAGAGACTGATCGATCGGCTCCGTGATGACTGTACATCAGCTGTTCAACTCTGCCACGAGGGAGTACAAAGACGTTAATCGCCGTGCAGTGGCTTGGCTTGTATCGGTCTTCAAACTGGGATTGCTGGTTAGTATGTGACACTACCGCACAACCCTGCGTTTAATCGCAGCAACGCCTGATTCTGCCTGAAAGCAGCCTAAAGGTTTATGTCTTCAGTAGGAGCCTATGGGCTTGGGGCTCTGTGTCTTAGACAGTCTTCATGGAATTTGTTGACAATAAGACAATATACAATAACATGCATCTGTTTAATTGCAGTTTAGCACATTTGCTTTTTTTTTTTCAAACTGTATGTTCTATGGCTACAAGTTCTCTTAATGACATTAACCATTTCCACCATATTCAATACGGTTTTTCTTTACTATGACACATATACAGAGGGGAGAGAGGCCTGAATGAATGAATGGAGTGTGAAAAGATCAATTTGTGCCTCTATGGTTAATTTGTGCAAAATCATTCTTTCTCTTGCAACTTATTCTGATTTCATAATTTGTGTGAATTTGCTTCAGGCTGTTCCTCCATTTGATACTGTGTGCCCCGCTGCATCGAATGTGGCTTCCTATGGTTTCATTTATAGATGACGAGGAGTCAAGTGGAGGTTCTGCTGAGGGCAGATGATGTCTCCTGTTCTCATGAAATGATAATTCTTCCAAAACTCATTTCTGCTGCCTGCATGAGCTTGTGAGTCACTGAATGTCATGTGTTAGTACAATCTGCAGTAGAGTGTCTCATGGATTGTGCGTTCCTCTGTCAGTTGCAGCGTTTGGAAGCCATTGTGTGATCGCAGCAGGGTGTGAGAGGGCAGGCTGCACAGCAAGGAAACAAAGCAGCCTCATTAATCCCTGCTGATAGGTTAGCTACTATAACGCTGCAGCAGATATGCCTCAGCTGTCGTACCACTTCACAGCATAAGAGGGGCTCACAATAGAATCCTTATTAGACTATCTTCCTTGATTCATTCTTGTTTGCGTCGTGACATTCACAAAACCATGCAACAGCCTATTGAGGGATTTTGACACACAGATATAAACACGTTCAGTGAGCATTCAAACAAAATGTCTTGTGATACAAAGAGAAATCACACATGTGACACCAGGTGACTCTGAGATTATTTCCAGTTGTATTTTCAAAACTGCATGAGATCTGCTCTCCAGCAAATGAATGAAAAGTTTCTGACAAATCACAAACAAGCTGTTTGAACTGACATCTTAGTTATAGGGACTTTTTGTTGAGGCTGTTGGATTATTATTTCTTTATTCAAGGTCTCTCAATATGTTTTGATTGCCTCTTTATACGCTGCCATTCCATGAACAGTCTACAGTGTCTTACATTTACACAATGCATGCACCTTGAGCAGACCAGATTGCTATCAGATAACAAAAAATGTAAGCATAAATAAATCCAAGAAGAAGAGATTACATTACATTAAATTTATCCAAAGTGACTTACAATAAGTGCATACAACCATGTGGATACAACCCAAAAATGTCAAGAATCATGAGGTGTGATCTTTAGATATCGGACTTAATCAAGGTCTCCACACCGACCAACACTCACAACACAACACAAAATGGCATGGCCACTCCTGAATGATGCTCTGGAGCTAAGCTAAATATGAGCACAAAGTGTAGCCTATAGGAGGCTACTACGGAATTAGCAGGTATACAGTTGTAGTTCCCAGAGCAGCAGAACCACTTTGTTTTCCATAATGACTTATTACACCAGAGATATAATATTTATTATTTCAGATATGGTAAATATTTGTTGCTTTTCTAGGCCATTTACCCACTCTGATTATAAGAGTGCTGCTGCGAAATAGCAGGTAGTTAGTATAAGTTGACCATACTTATCAGTAACAAATGAAATCTCATGTTTCTTTTTAAGAGCTCTTTATTAGTACCGCGTAACGTGATTTGCAATTGTGCAACTATGGTGGTGTTCAGTAACTCTCAATAGGCTTGTACACAGTGTGGAGAACAGGATACAAATATGTTGATGGAGCTAAACAAACCTAACTCATACATTTTCAGCAGCTTATCTGGGTTTAGCTTGTGGTGGCAACAGGCATAGCAAGACAACGCAGCCACTTTCTCCAGCTCTTCCGGGGGGATCCTGCGACGGTCCCAGGCCAGATGCATTATGTTATCTCTCCTGCATGTTCTGGGTCTGCCTTGAGGTCTCCTCCCAGTTGGACATGCCTGGAAAACCTGGAAAGGGATGCAGGAAGCTTCTTCAGCAGATGTCCGTTCTCAACTGGCTCCTTTTTGGATCAGCAGTTCTGCTCTGAGCTCCTTCTGGATGTCTGCACTCTTTGCCCTCTGTTTGTAATGATGAGCCTAGCCACCCTGCTAAGGAAACTCCTGCTGCTTGTACCAATGATCTAATTTGTTGTAACTGTCCGTCACTGGTCAATAAGCCTCAGACAAACTTGAACATCTGCAGTTGTGACACCAACTCACTCCTAACCCAAAGGGAGCAATCTACGGATTTCTGACAGAGGATCAAGTCAAGGAGGAAGTCCTGAATTGTTCTTTACCGCAGCCCTAACTGGCCATTGCAGCTTGTTCTGATTAATGGCTGATCCAATCCGGACTGTGAGTGATGTGCAGAGAACAGACTCCATTATTGCTGTGTATAATAATAATAATAATAATAATAATAATTTAATTCAAGCAAAGGCACAAAGTGCTTTTCAGATTAAAGGTAAAAATCAAATAAGAGATGATCTCATATAAAGTAGACAGAATGCCAAAAAAAAGAACAAACTCTTGAATTTAAACAGATAAAAGTGCAAAATATATGAAAGCACATAAAAACACAAAAATGATTATGCTAAAACAAGGACAATTGAAATATGTAAAAACAATAACATTAAAATAAAACACAAATAAGCAGTAATGGAATGGAAAAAGAAAACATTTTTAAGTGTAGGCCATCTTGTAAAAGTGAGTTTTAAGGAGTCACTTAAAAGCTGCAGTGGAGTCTGACCATCTCACACTGAGGGGAAGGCTGTTCCAAAGCGGGGGGTCGTAGCCAAAAACGCACAGTCACCCTTGGTTTTCAGTCTGGTCGCTGGAACAGCGACTTAAAGAGGTCTGAGGGCAACAAATAAAAATGCACTTTTAGCACAGACAACAAGAAATGGGACAGCAAAGATTCAGATATGACATAACTCCAATTAAGTTTCATCGCCTCATTATTAGTGACAAGAGCAAAGTATAAGTCAACTTTTTGGATATTGGAACTTTAAAGAGAAGTGCCTGAAATATCATTTTGCTAAATTAACTTCATGTGTTAATTCTTAATGTGTAAACAGAGACAGCCTCTGGTGGCCTGAAGGTTATCATAAATATGACCCAAGGGCGGACTGGCCATCTGAAGTACCGGAAGTTTCCCAGTGAGCCGCTACACAATTAGTACCAATGCAACAAATGCAACAAATGCAACAAATACAAAAAATACCAAGGGCTGTGCTGTGGTCACTGGTCCAGTCTGAAAAGCTCAGGGAAAACAGGTTCAAATCCTAAAAAAAGAAGCATTCTCATTCCTCAAAATATCAAGTTCTGCATTCAGCACTGCTAATGGCCTCAGTCATGACACTAGAGAGGAGGACCAGAGTAGCAGGATGGATTCAGGACCACGGTCCATTGAGTCCAGTAAAGACACTTGCAGCTGAGGCAGTAGGCAGAAGACAACAGGGATTCCTGTTATACTGTACCAGGTTCCTGCACTGGTTTAATCAGAAAGTCTACTATGCTAAATAATCAAAGTTCTCAAAATATTTTGGTTGTGTGAGTAGCTTAGACTTCCCTTGCAGAGTTTCTTTCTCACACAAGGATTCTAAAGCTACTAAAATGATTTATGACAAAATACAATTACCTGTACAATGCACTGCAATAAATACAAGTTACGTTGCTTATTAATGTTTTGTTATTGATACTACTTTAGTTGTTTGGGTGGAGTTTTTGAGAATGTGCTTTGTTGTGGCAGTGCTGCAGCGGGCTGCATTAAATGAGAAGGTGTTTCTGATTTGTTGTCCACCTCCCAACTTCCCAAACAGCCATTAAACTTACCAGAGTGTCGATAACAATTACATAGTTATGTAATTATACTATTATAATCTTTAACTATTATTATTATTATCAGTGGATAATATTTCACATTGTTCTTCAAATGATGATTCTTTTTTACCTACTTCATTCTTGTCTCACTTTCCTACATAAAAATGAGACCTAGTTGTCTCTTGTCTTTTCAAATCGATGTGCTGCCAAGGTTTCTCAGATATATCTTATAACCCCTTGCTGAGAGGAAGAATATGTGCTGAGTTAAGAAGACATAATAAAGGCACCTTCCTTAAATTCATAAACATACAAAGTTTATGATCTGATGATTTACCTTACTTACCTTGACTACTGTTGCTTTTAACAAAGTGTGTTTCTAGCATTCGCTGTGGGGAGAGGGGATGTCTCATTACTGTTGTCGCCATCTCTATTTTCACAAATGCTACTTGGCCAGGTGCTCTTTGTTCTTTAGCAGCAGATTTACCAGCAGAAAAGAACATGATGTTACCTTTGGGAGTTTAGCGATTTGCTTCTTAGTTCTTGAGCTCTTTAGAGGGGCCTTGTGGGAGCATCTGGCTGTTGGGGGCTTCAGGCATTTGCCTGGAGGTACTGGAATTATATGCTGTAGAATGTAACCTTGTATGTAGGTAGGGATGGAGGTTAGCTGTGTGAAGAAAAGAGAGACGATCAGGGAAGAGTGCTGAGAGTGGAGAAGGAGCTGGTCGAACGAAGCGAAAGACTAATGAAATCCATAACACCTCTCTCTCTCGCTCTCTCTCTC
This sequence comes from Macquaria australasica, assembly GCA_005408345.1. Lineage (NCBI taxonomy): Eukaryota > Metazoa > Chordata > Actinopteri > Centrarchiformes > Percichthyidae > Macquaria > Macquaria australasica. The sequence goes on from SEMN01000638.1 coordinate 85,851, forward strand.
TCTCCTGTCGCTGCCTCTCTCGCTCTCAGACCTCGCTCACTTGACCTGTGGAGCCTCTGACAAGCAGCTAAATACCTTGATCTGAACGATCTGTTTCGTTCAGACACACCTCCCGTCTGATAGCCTCAGTTGACTCCCACTTCTGCTGCAATGTCTATCTCGCTGGAGTCTCTTTGCCATTCATTTTGATCTTGAAAGACACAGTAATAAATAAATATATGTTGTGGAACAGTGCATAATGCATGGCAAAAAGAGCGGGTGGCATGACGACTGAACCCCTCTCAAAGGGGTACTTGAAGAAGATGAGATAATAGAGCGTGCACAGATTTGCACACACAGGGATGCCTGGCAAACACACACACACATAAACAAACTGATTTATGCAGAGGTTTGGTGGCCTGTAGCATCTTCAGCCACATACTGTGAGAGTTAGAGCCGGTCCTATAGGAAAGAGATTAAAGACACACACACACACACACACACACATATATATAAGAGCCTGCCTCAGATTCTCATTTCTAAACACTTGACAGAAATTAGGAAAAAGTTTTCCACAACATTTGGAGTGCTTTTCCTTTTAACTGGCTTGATCCCAAGTTCATGGAAGGTTTTGGAGACAAACATTTGCGTGGGGCAGATTCTCGACTGTGTTAAAGGACCATGTAAGTGATTTTACATGTTTTAACAATTTACAACCCTCTCTCCTTAAAGTTCTTGTTTATATACTAAATCAGATTCCCTAAGTTTGGAGGAAAATTACTCCTGCATAGTTTGTTGACTGGCAATGCTTTTTTCCAGTCCAGGATACATTTTTGTACCACACACAAGTTGTAAGGAGGTGTTGGGGTGGATGGTGTGCGTAAAAAGCACAGGACTTTGACACAGGAGACTGGGTTTTGTGTTTTGCCTCCTGCATATGGTTAAGTTAAAGCTACTATAGGCCTGCCTTCTAAACAACGATGATTTGAATCATCAGTCGAGAAGTCAAATCTCATCTTTTTATTATGTGCATTATTGTACACAGAGTAATGCAGGATAACAGCACGGCAGGCTGTAAACTTTTACTGAGTCTTGTCTCAAAAAGACCTAACTAGAAAACTGACTGTGATGGAAGTAGAGAGTGGTGATGGAAAGCGACGCAGAGCAATGCGACTTGTTTCAGCTGCTCTGACGCTCTATTGGCTCCGGTGCTGAATGTAAGTGAACCAGACGCTAATACAGCCTCCTCCACTGTTCAGCGTGACAGACAGAGCTGTCAGTAGCCGCCAGGAGTGACGCTCCATGGTGTGCTAGGATTTTATATCTTAACTATGACCAGGATTATTTCTGGTGTGGAAAAGTCATGTTTTTGTATCACAGCTGATGACACTCAAACGTGAATCACGACAGTGGCAAGGAAAAACTCCCTTTAACAGGCAGAAACCACGAACACGTCACCCAGTGCAACAGTGTGGCTCACTGATGTGTTTTAATAGTTTTTTATGGCTCAGAGGAAGAAGAGATATTAGGCTGTGATACACACACAATACTTGTTAGTGGATACATTCAGTGTTGGTTTTGGTCTGAACATGGGATTTATTGATAATAAGAACAATATAGAATACCATCAGACTTTTAACAAAGTGTTTTGAGTTGCCTCAACATGACCATAAAACCGATAATCAAGCATCCATGAGCAGAAATGGTGGAGAACAAATGAAATACATTGTCAGTGAACATTTCATTCATTCATACATTCATTTTTTTCTCATTATGTTGATAGAAACTAATGCATGTGGCATTATGTTTCTTTCCAAACATATTTGCTCTTTCAAATTAGTCGTCATAAACAAACATTTACAAACTTTACATTACTGGTGATGATGGCAAACAATGCTGTTCCTCATTTCTCACAGTCATTGCTTTACATTCATTTCTGTACAGCTTCAAAATGAAGCAGTAGACCCACTCCACTTTAACTGGATTACCACACAATGATGATATTATTTTATCATTATCATAAAATGTTATGCAGACTTAATGTCACTATGATGAATTATATTGTACAACTCAGGCAAAGTTTCATGAGTCAACTAATTGATATTTGTACCATATGGAAATGAATGCAAGCCAAAATCTATCTGAAAAGTAATTAAAAACACAATGACAAATCATTCTACAGGACGCTTTGGAACTACAGTAATACAAAGTTCACATCATCTGAACACTGCTATGAGTCTTTAAAGCTGGGGTAGGCAAAACCTTCCGCCTCTCTCTCTGCTGCCACGTATCACTCCGCTAAGCCCCTCCCACCAAACCCACAACTTCGTCCGGCAGCAGAAGGAGTCGGTTGCCCTGCAAAACCTCATGCCTTGTAGGGCTCCCTCACGGAGACCCCAGCCCCTCTCGCCGGGACTTGTCTTCTAAAAGACACCTCTACAGTGCTTTGCAGCCACAGAGCAGGGCAGTGATTGACCAAAGTCTCCTGTCACGGGCTAGATTTTCTAAAGCCTGAAAACAGAGCCAAGAGGAGGGGCAGAGGTAAAAGTTTTCTCTCAGACCACTTGAATTACAATATGCTGAACAGTTATTATGGAATTTTTGCCCAATGACGGCAAAAAAATACTGCCTACCCCAGATTAAGTAGTATTCATGTGTGGATTGATTTCTGCTTTACTGACTTCTTTGTTGACTAGTTCAGAGAGACAGAAAAATCGGAGATAGGGCCAACAGTTCATTGTGTGCATTCATGCCAATTACATATTCCAGAAACATACTGTCTATCATTATAAGTGTATACACTGAAGGATTTGGATACGGTACATTGCACTGAATGCAAGTAAAACATTAGCATGCTACATTATAAAATTCCAGATGCACTAACATCTTAAAGTTAATATTTGTGCACATCCCTCCTTCAAATCAAACCTACAAAGCCATTTGCCTTTCATACACACACACACACACAGTTGCATCTTCAAGTTGACATGGTGTATCACCGGTCTATTGTTTGCCTGCGATTATCAAACCCACTCATGTTCTATTTCTGCCATGCATTAACCTTTGATGTAAGTGGAAAGCTGTGTGTGTCTGAGGGACACGCTATGATTTCAGAGAGCAATGCAAACAACATAGTTAGTTCTTACCACTTGGCAACATATGGGGGTGATTTGTGTTTCACACATTCAACTTGTCCTTTATCGTGCAGTGCACAGTTATTTGTTTTGAGGCAATTCTTGTGGTAATTACATTGTAGTCTTGTAAAGGCACTGCATGACAGCCAGAGATTATAGGAAGGACAGAAGAACATGGGATCATTGGATACAAGAAAGGAAGGGTCCAGTGTCCAGAGGAAACAGATTTGACAGAGACAATAAATTGAAATAACAAAAAGAGAAAAGCAAAAAGTCTAATGGACACTAGTAGTTACTAGAGGCTACAACATTAACTAACCCCCCAATGCAAAAGTGTTGGACAAAACAAACACCACTGATGATGCATTATGGTAGCGTATTCATGTATTCTCGTAATATAGCAGGAAGTATTCTCAAGCATACGTTGCCATGCAAGAATAGGGTATAAGGAATAAAATATGCATACTTCTTTTTGTCTTTTGATATTCTTATTGTCAGCAACAACGAGATATAAGGACTGTGCCTTTGTTTTTACACACTATTGTTTAACACAAATCATGTAAACTTTACATTCCTACTGATCAAGGCTGCATTACTAACTGGGCAAAGCCAGAAACTTCTACTCCCAAACATCTAGAGGCCCCTAGAAATTTGTTAGAGAATTTGCACTATTAAATTGCAATATTAACTAAAATGGGTCCTGCTTTATTCCTCTCCTTTCCCTTTCTCTCCTCTCATCTTGTGGCCCCATCGTGTAGAGGGACCCTGTGTCAAAACTTAGTTTTAAGACCTTAATCATTATGAATTAAGTGTGCTGACATGTTGCATATTCCTACATAAAATGTGTGTTTAATTAAGTTACTACAGACTAAATCACACACAGAAAACCTGGGGACAGGTAGAATTTTTCCAGCATTTGCACTGTGCTCAATGGAAACTTGGAGGCAACAAGGAGTGTAGGAGGGGTGTGTGTGTGTGTGTGTGTGTGTGTGTGTGTGTGTGTGTGTTGGGGTCAACAGATTAATCCAGCCATGATACTGACAAATCAAATCAAAGCATTGCATAATTTTTAGTATCATTGGAACGAAGGAAAATGCATTCAGACAGCCATTGTTTCCCTGTTGTTACGGCCGTAGTGCCGAGAGTGTTTTTGTTGTTGTGGTTCTGCTCTCTCTCTCTGCTTCTCCAGGTACCACCCTCCCTCCTACAGCAGGTGATTGTGCACGGCTGGTCTCCACTTACTCATCAGGATCAGGGGCAGGTGTACAAAGGCCGGGAGAGGAGAGGCAGACGAGGCCAGTGAGCCATTCTGCAGACTTCTTTCAGACAGTCTGTGTACTGGGATCAGTAGTGTTACTCCTTTCTTTAAAGGGAGGGTGGTTTTTCTGATCATTATTTGTATCTCGAGTTGTGGTTACTTTGTGTGTATCCCTGCTCCTAGCGAGTTGGTTTTCTGTTCATTGTATTTTTTTTGATTAAAGTTTAATATATCCCTTGGTTGTGCCCATGCTTTCGTTTCCCTGATTCTTTTTCCCCAGGTTTCTTTTTATTGTTACTCCCCTCATCCCCTGGACGTGGGGACGTAACACCAGTCATTTCACTATAATAATAATAATGCAATTTTAAGTATGGATTCATTTGGATTTTCTCAGTATAGAAAATTAATGGAGATCAAGGGCTGCATAGAAGGTTGTGAAATGAAATCCAAAACAGTATGCTTTGAGAAATTGTACTTTACCATACAGTAGATGTTGTCTAAATGTGCTCACAAAAACCCTGGAATGTTCTTTTAAATGACTGACAATTACAAGCTCAAACCACTCACTTAAACACTGATCTGTACTTTCAAGCTCACGGTGTGGCAGAGTACGCCTGGCTTGAAGCAGCCTGCCCAGCTGTTTCTGACTGGACTGGTGGGGTGTGCAAACAAAGATGACAACCTTCTTTTAACACTATCATATCAGGATGCAAATCAGCCAAAAATTAACATTTGCTCTCATCAGTTTTGAGGACAACAAAACAACAGTAATCTTTGTTGTGGGACGGACTGAATTACATCATTGTTGGAAGCTGGCCATCACAATGCAGCCGTTCCCTTTGTCACAGTGAAACATACAGACAACGGCTCTGAGAGGAAATCGAGTGGATAGGAAAATAAAAAGAGAAATATTTCCCTTGTGATTAGGAACCTGTAATAGTGCATATCCCTCGTCTTTACATGTGGAAGCTGAAACAACAACCCTCAAAGCTCTGTCTTTTTCCAGGCTCAATTTTCCTGAAACCATAGCTGAAAATCATTAACTAAAAAGGTAGCATTGTGCGGAAGTCATTTATAGCTACATTTTGTTGAGTAAATGCATCATAGCAATGAAATGGCCTACTCCATCTGCACAGCAGGTTAAAAGGAACCATTGAAAAGTTATTGCATTTAATTTAACTTGGTGCTATGAATGATTTATTTGAAATTCCCATTACAAGAGGAAAAAGCCCTATTTTCAGAATGCCTAACGACTGGAGTGGGGGATACAGGCACATTTTTGTCCATTAGTCACCATACAAGTGTGAAAAAAAGGAGATTAATTTTAGTGTGGTAATGAAACCACAGTCTCCCGACAGACAAATTTATTTGGAGCTTTTTAACATGTAAGAGAGATAGATGGTTTACTGTGTCTGAAATAATTGCCTGTATCATGAGGGTTCATTAAGTTAAAACAGGGTGTGTTTCTAACTATCACACTTGGCCCTTAATTGTTGCAATCATAAAGAGATGGAGCTCTTTCACAATTTAGTAATCTCAGTGACAGATTTACTGGAGGGGAGTTTTTGCAACCCCCCCCCCCCCACACACACACACACACTTCCTCTTACATCCAATGATCATAGACTTGCACTGCATCTATGTGATTAAAACAAAGGCTGGGGCAACGCTTTGGATACAGGCTGCTCCTGAAGTACATAAATGCTGAAACAAATTACAACTACAGTTCCTCCAATGGCCACTAGATGCTGGCTCCAGGAAAACAATGTAAAAAGGTTGAGTTCTCTGCTGAAAGTCAAAACATTATTGTCTTATTGGCTACTATCACCACTTCAAATGTGAGAATTTCCAATTTTGTCACCACCCAATGGTAGTATCATAAAAGACACTGTGACAGACAACAATGAACACTGCTACACAACCCCTCACTGTTTCATTTTTCTACAAAGAAAAACTTTGGCCATAATTAGAATTAGATGAATTTGATATGCATTGGAATCGCATAAGAACTGACGCATGGTGGCTTTGAACGGGAACCCCACCGATTGTACACATCAAAGTGTGTTTCCAGGAGTACTACTGCAAAAAAGTAGTATAAAGCCTTTGGTGTCTCCAGAGGGAGGTGTGTGAAGTCTGATAAATGTCCTCAAGTTCTCTGCACAAAGTCAAACACATTTTCAAGGGGTGTTGGACTCCTCCAGGGCTGCCCCTTGTCACCAATTCTGTTTGTGATATTCATGGACAGGATCTCAAGGCGCAGCCGGGGGGAGGAGAGTGTCCGGTTTGGTGACCTCAGAATTGCGTCTCTGCTCTTTGCAGATGATGTGGTTCTGTTGGCTTCATCAGGCTGTGACCTTCAGCATGCACTGAGGTGGTTTGCAGCCGAGTGTGAAGCAGTTTGGATGAGAGTCAGCAACTCCAAGTCTGAGGCCATGGTTCTCTGCTGGAAAACGGCAGATTGCCCTCTTTGGATTGGACGTGATTTACTGCCCCAGACGAAGGAGTTCAAGGATCTTGGGGTTTTGTTCATGAGTGAGGGTAAAATGGAGCATGAGATGGACAGGCGGATTGGTGCAGCATCAGCAGTAATGAGGGTGTTGTACCGGACCATTGTAGTGAAGAGGGAGCTGAGCCGGAAGGCAAAGCTTTTGATTTACCAGTCGATCTACGTTCCAACCCTCACCTATGGTCATGAGCTTTGGGTAGTGACTGAAAGAATGAGATTGCGGATACAAACGGCTGAAATGAGTTTCCACCATAGGGTGGCTGGGCTCACCCTAAGAGATAGGATAAGGTAAGATCAGACATCCGGAGGGAGCTCGGAGTAGAGCCGCTGCTCCTTCGCATCAAAAAGAGCCAGTTGAGGTGATTCAGGCATCTGATCAGGATGCCTCCTGGAAGCCTCCACTTAGAGGTTTTCCGGGCACGTCCAACTGGTAGAAGGCCCCTTGGGATTATATATCTCATCTGGCCTGGGAACGCCTAGGGGTCCCCCAGGGGAGCTGCAAAGCATTGCTGGGGAGAGGGATGTCTAGACAACCCTGCTTAGCCTGCTGCCACCATGACCCAGCCCTGGATAAGCAGAAGAAAATGGATGGATGGATGGAAGAATGCCTACGATAAAAACAACGGTATCTCTGGTTCTTCTGCATCAATTTTGATCTGTCAATCATGAGTCTGACAATGGTATAGGAGTACAGTGCTAAATCGGTGTAATACTCTTTTAAGGTATAAAAAGAAGTAACTTTGGGAGCTTGTTTCCCTGACTGACCGGTGTTTCAGCCAATCACAAAAAGCCTTTGAGTCCCTGTGAAATGGCAAATGGGCATTTTTAGCCTCTATAAGGTAATGTATTTCTGAGTAAAACAAATATAAACGCAGGGTAAAATTCCAAAAGGGATTTGATTAAATTGTTCAAGGATTTTATTTCATCGTTCAAAAGTGGCTGGGATTTAATGCGCAGGAAGTGTCTGGAGAACCACAATGAGTTGAAGAGCGGAGGACTGTTCACCTCCTCCCACACCTCCCCATGTTGAGGGAGGCATAGCTAAGGGAAAATGTGCAAATTAACCCTCAACCATGATCTCTTTGGAGTGTAAACAAAGTTTTTGCCAAGTGATATCCAAACACACACCTCTGACCCAAGTAGAGCCAGGCTGGATTACCAACCAGGCAAAGTGGTCAACTGCCCCAGGGCCCTAGACTCTGTTTGTTTGTGGTTATTTGATTAACTGCAAATTTCTTTTTTTGTCAAAATTTACATGGCACATATTTCTAAATAAAGTTTCAGCTGGTCAATAGGTGCCCACTGCTATTTTTGCCTAAGGGCCCCTAGCAAGTTAATCAGGGCAAGCCCACAAACACATGATCAAGCGTGGTTTAATATGATTAACTGCCCTTCCCAAATCAAATTCTGATTGGATAGATCCATGTAGACATCCCAGAGTGCAGGATGAGTAACATTTTTATATTATGTTGATTGGATATGGGCTTTTTTGTTTATAAAAAACATTGCCCCTCACAATTTGTTTAATCAAAGCTGAAAATGCAGTTTCAAATGCAATCCAGTTCATTCTTCAGGTTTCATTCATTTTTTTCCTTTCATTAAAAAACTTGAACAGGTTTGGGATACTAAAATGTCCTATTATTGATAGAAATGGCTTCAGAGTTGCTGTATGAATATAGATGATATGGGCTCTAGTTGAGAATGACCTAAAGGGTGATAAACAGCCGTTTGGAAGCCAACAGAGTTTTGCTAAACGTCAGTCATTGTTCAGTTCATTTGCGTGGGTTGATTTAGGTCTTGCTTGCAGATCAATGCTTCAGGCTGGAGGAAAGAGTGGAGAAAATACATCAACATTTTAAATGCATTCCCAAAGCCAAGCCTTAAGTCTTATCCCTGCCCCGTGGGGACAGCCAACCTCGTCTCATCTCCATGTCAGTTGGTCGCTTTGCCTCGTTTACCTGCTCAAATTACAGCAACCGAAGATGGCATCTCATAGAACGGAAAGGAAAGGTCAAGTGCTAGAAATATTCTGGGTACCAAAGATGTTTTCTATGATTGTTCTCAGAGAGAGAAATAGATACGATATTACCTCTGGTGCCATCATGAGACTTAAATAGTATGTTGGCTTGAATTTGTATTCATAACCTGCCTGTGATGCACACATGTTACAGATACAGAACATAATGGAATATTTTTGGTCTCTGCCTTACAAACAGATGGAATAATGGCAAACACTGCGGGCAGAGGAAGGAGCTGAGGAGGGTAAATTCAGTAGTGAGATTTTAATGCCTGAGAGAGAAACAGTAAATATGAACCATGCCAGTTTTCAGAGGTCGCCTGTGTATAATTTCTTTAATGTGGCACTTGAAGCTGAACTTCAAGAGGGTTTATATGGAAAACACACCATCTGAAAATGAATGAAAGGATAAGGGGGTGCTTTGCCAAAAAATCTGAGCAAACTTAAGCAAGGGTTGCAGGTAAATGTTGCAGATGGAGATCAATCCATTCCCTAATGCTATTTTTTTTCTCTCCCTCTCATTTACTTTAATGGGTTAATCCTCTGCCATACTGTCCATAATTCCAGTATGGAATGAGATTGGACTGGCTCCAGAAAGAAACTATACAGTTGATGTGAAATGCGCCATCAAATGGGACTGGACATGTCAGGGTAAATGTCAGTGGTCTCTATTTCTCTAGCATTTATGGGGTTCACTGTTCGTCATCATTGAGGTTAAGGGTAAGATTAACTTTATTGAACCTTGAGGGGAAATTGTGTAGCAGTTTGACTTTTCCAAATCTCTTTTAACCCGATGATGAATTTTCCAGCAAAACAGGAAGTAACACTTGTCCTCTAGTCCACAGAAAAAATGTGATTCCAAACAAGAAAGTTCAGATTTCATTTACTGATGCCTTAATAGAATTGTTCTCAACTGTGAGCTGTAAAGGCATTTTGGAGGGGGGCACACCTGACTGGGTGGAAAAATGTGGAGTTGATCTTAAATTAATTTGGATTGAGGTTTACCAAGATTTTAGAATCTGTATGGGGACAAAGAGAAAACAAAAACATGGGTTTTTCATCAAGCAAACTTGACACAATGATACAACTTACATTGTTCTGTAAGTACTGTGCAATAGCCTTACGTCTTTTTATAGTAAAACTCTGCTAGTTTTGGGCAAAGTTTAACTTGTTTTTAGAAGGGATAGAAAGAGTACTAGAATATTATACTCTGAGTAAACATCAAGTGTTACGGTGAGCCATTTAGGCAGCAGGAAAAGGACCCAAACGCAGACAGTGGCAGGCTGAGTGCACCAAGTTAATTTATTAAAGAAAAACCAGACCCGGGGCTGGACGGAGGCTGAACAGGCATCCATCAGGCGGACAGCCTGGAGGCAGGTCAGAAGCCGAACAGGACCCCTCAGGCGAACGGCCTGGAGGCAGGTCAGAAGCCGAACAGGACCCCTCGAGTGGACGGCCTGAAGGGCAACCAGACACGGGGAACCGCTCGGGAGACCGGCTACCTGGGCGGAGCCACTCTGGAGGCCGGGCAGGAGGCCGGTGGCGACGAAGGGACCGCTCTGGAGGCCGGACAGGAGGCCGGCGGCGAGGAAGGAGCTGCTCTGCAGGAGCTGGCACTGGAGGCTGCAGCTGGATGGGAACAGGCACCGGCGGCTGCTGAGGCTGACAGCTAGGCTGCTGGGGCACCGGCGACTGCTGCTGGGGCACCTGCTGCGGCCGGACGGGCGCAGGAACAGGAGACTGCAGCGGCAGCTTGTCAGGAACGGGCCCTGGAGGCGGTGGCGGCAGCTGGACGGGCACTGGAGCAGGAGGCTGCTGCGGCGGTGGCGGCAGCTGGACGGGCACTGGAGCAGGAGGCTGCAGCTGGAGCTGGACCGGAACCGGCGCTGGCTGGACCGCCAACTCTGGAACAGGAGCTGAAGTCGGCCGGTTCACCAACCGGGTCCGTGGAGCCGGAGTCGGACGGGCCACCGACTTGGGAATTGGTGGAGGTGTTGGCTGGACCGCCAACTCAGGAACAGGAGCTGATGTCGGCTGGTTCGCCAACCGGGTCCGGGGAGCCAGAGTCGGATGGACCACCGACTCAGGAACTGGATCTGGAGTTGGCCGGACCACCAACCGGGAATCAGGAGCAGAGGCTGGTCGGGCCGCCGACTGAAGAGCAGAAGTCGGCCGGGCCGCCAACCGGGAATCAGGAGCAGAAGTCGGCCGGACCGCCAACCGGGAATCAGGAGCAGAAGTCGGCCGGACCACCAACCGAGGATCAGGAGCAGAGCGGTCTGTAGAGGTGGCCAGCGGAGACTCTGTGGCGCGGGGCAGCGGAGACTGCTGAGGGCGTCGGGAGCCCTGACGACCACCTCTCTGGTGTCCTCCGCGAGTGCCGGAGAAAATGGCCAGCCGGGTGCCCTCAAAAGGTGAAGGAGGCTCATCGCTCTTCGGTGGGTCAAAAGTATATCCCAAGTACTTGAAAAGAGACTCTACCGCAGTTAACGGAGCCTGGGAGGCCCGTAGGCGAGGGTGGCTGTCTGCTGGGTCCATGTGTGGTTGGTTCATGCTGTTACGGTGAGCCATTTAGGTAGCAGGGAAAGGACCCAAACGCAGACAGTGGCAGGCTGAGTGCACCAAGTTAATTTTTTAAAGAAAAACTTACAAAAAGCCGGGATATATATATATATATATCTCCCACACTACACCACTCCTCTGCACCCTGCACTGGATACTGCTGGCTGCTTGAATCCAATTCAGGACCTTCCTACATCCAGGACATGGTCAAACCATACAACCCAGCCCGTCCACTATGTTCTGCTACTGCCAATCAGCTTGCTACTCCCTCACTATGAGAGGGCCCTGCTACCGCTCAACAAAACCATGACTATTTGCCGTCTTGGCTCCACAATGGTGGAATGAGCTCCCCATTTACATCAGGGCAGGAGAAACCCTACACATCTTCTGTCGCAGACTGAAAACTCATCTGTTCAGACTGCACTTTGGCCTATACAGAATTTAAAAAAACAAAAACAAAAAAAAAATTCTTTGTTTCTAAATGTAGCACTTGAAGCAGTTCAGCATAGTTGATGAAGCTGATGTACTTGTATGATTTTTGCATGGTTGAATGCACTTATTGTAAGCTGCTTCGGATATGTGTCAAATAAATAAACATAATGTACAAAACATTTGCAAAGCCAATTTTTTAAGTATTTTAAATCCTGCGCTGTTTACATTCAGGTTTACTTGCTAGCAACCTTCTTATTCCTTTGTGCACTACTATGTCTATTACCACCACTAAGTGGTGATCAGCAGAATAGTGTGCAACCCATCATGATATGAATGTGCCTGCATGCTTGCGCATGTGCTAACTAATGCAGAATACAAACAAAACAGGAACCCACTCATAACATCATTGCTCCATAGCACTAGTGGTCAAAAACTCCACATGGTACCTTTAAGATCCCAAGAGGATAAATCCTATTGATTTTGGTGATCCTCTGACTTTTCCTCTACTGCCACCATGCGACTGACATTTGTGACTTTCAGTGAAATATTGGGACAGCTATTCGATAAATTGCTATAAAATTGACCCACATACTGAATTATTATAACCTTTGTGATCCTCTGACTTGTCATCTACCGCCATCACCAGGTCAAAATTCTCCTTTGTCCAATATTATCAATGGTTTATAAAAATTAAATTGGTTTACAAGAAGGTGGGTGGCATGAATTTTTTTCTACTCTCAAAGGGACAGACAAACATTCAGATGTGCCTTTACTTCAACCTAACTAGCTGGATGATCACAAAACATCCAGTTTTTTCTTACATTGGTTTTATGCTTTCACATGCATATTGTTCTTTCATAACAGAAAAAATAAATGACCATGTTCTGCCACTGGTAGTGAACAGAGCTACTGACACATAGAAACTATTGACAAACTGCTATATAAATGTATAGCCATAGCTATTATGACATGAAAAGATATTGTTGACAATAGGCCTTTTAGTGAATCACTCCAATCACTCCTGCAGGTATTATGAAATGCACACATTGTGCTGAAACACTGCAGTCTTTTCCATTTTGCACTTGCATAGCAGTTTCTACAGTTTCATAAAACATGCATAACATTCAGAAAAGTATAGTCTGAAAACCAATAGCTGAGGTGACACTGTACAGTGACAATATTTTCTTTTTTCCCAGCTAAAGTCACCCTGACCTCCTCTTGACCTCAGCTCAGCAAAACAAAGAGCAGCACAACTGAGAAAATAACTGCCGCGGTTCAAACGTCTGATTAAAAATTTAAACTGATCAAATCAGCCTTATTTATTCACAGCGCCAGAGGCTACATATGATTGGCTGAAAACTAGCATCAAGCTGTACTTGATTAGTGATGTCTGATGAGCTTCTTTCCGCTCATTTCGGGGGGTGTGCTGTTGATTTGGGCTGATGAGACTTAATCATGCTAATCAATGGGCTCGGGGGGGGGGGGGGGGGGTATGGTGTTGAAGGATAAATAAAAAACTGTCTCTCTGGAGGCGGTTTCCTGTCAAGACTGCGAGAATCAGCTCTATTCAAATTGTTTAGATTATGCATTGTGTTGATAGTGTGATTTGTTTTTTTTGTTTCACTTATATTATTAATACTGTTGATGTAATTCTAAGCATGAGCACTTTCATTTTTCACTCCAGAATGCAGCAAATTGCCTGAGGAATATTCAACAGTTGTCCTTGTAATGGGTTTTCTATTTTTCCTTGAGCTGCTAAAGCTGAGATTCACATGAGGTTACACTGTCACCCTGACTGCACTGTTTCACCGAGCACTGCCCTCAATTGCATCCTTTTTAGACTGAGACACTAAATTAGTATACGCAAGGTGCCCTTCCATGCACTCGGAGGAACTTTGTTCTTGAAGGGAAACCATTAAAAGCTTAGTGTTAAGTATTTAAAGTAGGTATGAGTAAAGAAAGTCGTTGACCCTGAGATAATTTCCTTCACTCCTACATATTTCTGGGATGTGTAAGATACATATAATTATCACAGAGATCAGTGCATGTGTTTGATGTGGAATGTTGATGAAAGAGCCTGCAACACCATTGTAGCTTACTGTTATTTCTATAACAGTAATATAATTGTAATAATGAGGGGAGGGATCGTTCAAATGTCAATCAAAGGCATATCATCTGAAGAGAGGGAGGAAGTTTGATTGAATGGGTTAAACTGTTCAGAAATCTGACAATTTGATTGGGTGAATTATTTATTCAACCCTACAATTGTTGCAAGATGTAACCATTACAATTCCAGGAAGTATAAGTGATAGAACTGTTATCGATTTTCTTTAGATTTTACACATGAATATCCGTTTACCTATCAGTTGTACAACAGCTGTGTGTCTTCTGTGGCTCTGGAGAAGCTTCCTCATGAGTGAGAAAATAAACCTGATGATGTCATCAGGGGATTGTAGACATTTTAACTAAATTCATAACAGAAAGCCTGCGTTACAAACGGGGAGTGCAGCTTTACCAGACAGGGAGAGTCTAATGAAAGATGCTATCAAGTTGCATTTTGAGAAGCGTAGGGTCCAGTGGTTTTGAAACTTGACTCATACCAGGCTCTTAAAGTCAGAATATCTCTGCCTCTGACTTTATGGAAGAGCAATAGTAAATGGAGTGGCTCTTTAACACATGAAAAGCAGATTACAGCAGGACAGAACAGAAAGCAAAACATTCATGTCATTGTTTTTTTATGTCACTTTGTCAGCAGGTTATGGCATAGGGAATATCTATTTGCCAACCCTGTCTCCTCAAAATTATGTTTACATAGTACTAATTTATTTGACCAATTATAGTGTGATGGGGACGTAATTGCTGTACAAAGCGCAGGACGTGTGATTAGGTTTAGGCAACAAAAGCACTTTGTTTGGTTAAAGTTAATTAAAGATTGTGGTTAAATGTCAATGTCAATGTCTGTATTAAACCAAGACCATGATGTTTCCCTAACCTTAACCAAGTGCTGCAAGTGCGTAAACATAACCATAAACAAGTTTATTGATGGTGTAGATGCTACGAGTGGATATTTCCTCATTATGTTGATTAAAAAATATTTGCTATAGTGAAATAGATAATCATTTCTACAAGGTTGCAATTTGCAGTTGTGATTTGAGTTGATTAAAGAAAAAGTGAGACAATATAAATTTTAACTTGTGAGAAAAAGAGTGTTTCTTTTGTGAGTGCTGCATGGCATTGCTGCTGGTATTTTGCTGATTCTTAAATATTAAGGTTTATGTGGTAGAACCACTGACATTGAGTGAATACGTTGTGCAGGTCTCACTTAACATTTCCTGTCATGATTATGACATTTTGTTGTTTCCAACCAGCTGATTTTTTTAGATAAAGAAAAAAACATAAATAAAATAAATGAATAAAGCCCTGCAAGACAATACAATACTATTTGAAAACATACTTATGTTTCTGCTTCTGTAGAGCCTGCAGCTAAACATGTGAAATTTGTCCTGAGGTTGGCTCTAGTGGGGTCATTAGAATTGAACAGGTGAATCTCTTGGATCATGAATGTGCTTAGCAAATTTCATGTCAAATTTCAATCTGCTTTTATAAATGATTTGGATTATGAGCTATGTTCTGTGCAAAGCTGATATTTTGTCCAAAGGGTTGTACAACTGGAAATCTGAGAGTTTTCAAAATGTTAAGGGTTCATCCTCTGTGGAGCAGGAATGTGCTAAGAACGTATCACATCAACCTGCCCAAATTTGGCTGGATGGTGGAGCCAAAGAAAAGGCCAGGGAACCACCCAAAACATCAGCATTTATCCTGTGGTGGCTGTGAATATACACAGAAACTGAAATAAAAAGTCATTAGTTTTCAAAATACCTGGTCATGGACCAAAGCTTTGCATGGCCAGACACAACTGACTGATCCTTAGGCCCTGCTGCTAGTGAAGCATTGGCTGAAGGAGTTATTGCATAATGCTACAAATAAGGATAGAATACAGAGTGAGCTGCTGAAATTTTTCAGAAGATCAAGGTGAAACTGCAGGTGCATTCTGCATCAAGATCACTCCCAATGTGAATGTGAACTTTGAGGTGTTTCTTTCATGATGATGATTAAAGAAACTGTTGACTTAGCTGACATAAACATGACATAATGTAACTGCTGGAGCTGGATCCGTCACTTTTTGTTTTTCACTGTGCTTCTGTCATACCAGAAAAAAACAAAGGCTGAGGTGGTGCATGATGTCATGAAAGTGTTTCTGGTGTTAGTTACTGTGTCAAAATGATATATGGATAGGACCTTTTTTGACACATTGAATCATCACATCATTCACAGCTTCATGTTTGGAGCTTGCAGGTAAACATTTCACAAAAGATAATGCATCATGGTGAGAGCAACCAGAGCAGCCAGCTAGCTGTAATTTAGCTACGCTGCATAAATCTGGCATTGGTTTCTTCGTAACATTAGCTGATAAAGTAATTTTCAAATGGCAAGCTAGCCAATTTGCAAGCCAGATCAGCCCCGGGAGTCTGGATGAATTAGCCATTATCCACTCAAGACAGTACGTTACCTAGCTAGCAATTCGTCTGTGTTAGCAAGCTAGCCAAGTCGACTTTGTGTTGGACTCTGTAGTGGTGGGTGCCGGTGTAGGTACATCGTCTGTTGAATTAATGTGCTACGTCATCTGTAAATGCAGAACTCCAAGCAGATCTGCTAGGCCGACCATATCTGATACCTACACCAGTCGTTTGTTGACGTCAGCGGACTCCATTTCTAAGCTAACGCTAGTGTTATACACTGTTGGCGCTGTAGGGGAGCTGAAGAGAGGCAAGGGAGTGCACGCACGCCCTGAAAATCCATCCCGTCTTTAGAAATCAGTCGAGAAATCAACCAAGAAAGTTACAATCCATTCACACATAGGCAAGACAAAGCGATTAAAATGTAAAATGTTATACATAGTACTTTTTAATGCAACCTTTTAAACATCACATAACTGTGGCTTATGGCCAAACTATACAGACATATTGTTCTCTAAAACACCGCTCAAAAAGGGACATTGTCTGCCCTTCAAAGCAAAGGGTTATATATACTTTGTGTAAAGCACCAGACCGGGACCCAAGTGCAAGGATCACACAAAACAATGGTAAAGTTCCAAAAAAAAGGCTTTTACTGGCAAACACTGGTTGAAAGAATACAACCTGGGATTGAGGCAACGGTACAGTGAAGGAGCAGGCAAAAACAAGTCAAAAATACAAGCAAAGTTCCAAACCATCAAGGCAAGAATTCAAATCAGACGTGGGGCAGGCAGAGGTAATGGTCCAAAAACAGGCAAAGGTCAAAAACGATAAATGACTAGACATGCCGGTAACGCAAGAAAGCTTGACTGGTGACTACAAAGACAATCTGGCAACTAGACAAAGGAATGACCGGGCTATATAAACAGGCAGACTGATGGAACACAGGTGAACCTAATCAAAATTGGCGGGAAAAGAATAATGACAGGAAGTAAAGCATAATCTAGTAAGCAGTGAATAGTCCTTTCAAAATAAAAACGGAAATAAACGAGGCTTGACGAGGCGTGACACTTTGATTGTTATTTTAATATTTGAGGTGCAGTATATTCACATTTGGACTATTAATATTCAGCCTGCTGTATATTAATATTGGTATATTACTTTGCTGTATATTTGTGCCTTGCAAGTCTGCTTTTCCCCAGAGGAGAACAAGTTCAAAGAAGATGGGCTCTCTTCTCAGCCCATTAAATGGTCGGCTATATCCTTCCTCCTTCTATTCATATACACTGTATATTCATTCTGCTCTAGTTTCTTTCCCAGATTGTGCCGTGCTGCACCAGGACTGTGCTTGCACTGCCGGTTACCAAAGTTGCAAAACTTGCTCTGTTATAAATGCTTGTACTTGCACTTCAAGAAGTTGTCAAGCCCTGCTAGCAGTCCCCTAGAGGCTGTAATCCTCGTTACATCCAATAATATTATAATATGATGGTAGGATAATTTGAACAACACACTGTTGATGATTTTAGTACTTAACCATAAGTCATTCAATTCAAAAAGGTTTTCTTCCTCTAGAAAATGTCAGTGTTCTCTTCCACAATCGGCCTATGCAACACTCTGCAGTTGTGGTACTGAAGGAGTGGTCATGAGATTGACATCCATGCCAATTTTGATGGCAAGTAGTAGTATCTTGTGTGCAGAGTGGATAATTTGTTGTCTAGGAAAGAACCTCTCTGGAGAACATGAGAGTACTCAGTAAATTTCAGAGTTATCTGTCTACCTGCTTGAAGGTGGCACAAGTGGTTCATCCTCTGGATGCCATGAATGTCCATTGCAAACAGTTTAACACCAAAATTATTTACTTGAAGGTCCAGTAATGAATATTTGTAAATTAACAAACTCAACTGCAGCTGTCAAGGTTGCTAGGCGATGGTGAGAGATGGAGAGATGGTGAACCTTCAGCTACTAAAGAGCCAGACATTCAAGAGTTTGTGGAGACAAAAAACAGAGCTAAAAAGAACGTAACTGTTGGACTTACATTCATCAGGTGGACACAAACACGACTTCAAATGAATGATAATGTTGCTCCATGTCTGCTGGATGTGTAAATAGCAATTCTTTGTTAACAAGTTAGCAACAGCAACTTTTTCTGCTCCCAAGTTTTCATTTTAATCTATAATAGCTGTTATCTTAATATGATTTAAAAGGACAGAACTGATGGCTCACTTCTTCCAGGCTTATTTTAGACCTATAGATTTCAGTTATCCTTGTGCAAGCCACACCCATCACAGTATTATTGACTATGCTACTGATAGCTTTAAATCATGTATGTCAAATCAAGAACACAAAGCTATCTTGAGAGAAAATATATATAACTGGCGGTTTCATCAAACAAAAAGACAATCATTTTGCCCCAACATATTTTGAAAGTTTTGTTTTTTACACAACTAATTTTACAAAATATTTAATCTACAAAGAATAATTACTACTCCTTCCTGTTCTGTTTCAGTTTCTCTGTACTCTTTCCTTCCCTACTTGTTTGTCTGACTGTAGTGCTTTAGAATCTCTGATCTTTACCTTCTTTTGTATTATCCCTCTGGTCTTACAGGCCTATAGGCTATCAGCAAAGTTTGCCAAATAAGATGTCTCTGGATTCAGCTCACGGGACGTTATTATGAAAATACATTATGAAACATAATTTCTATTGAGCCAAGGGGGTCCATTAATTTGAGCTTAAAAGTGAATCCATTTGCAACAGCCGCCACTACAGCTCTTCTGTTTCCATTCACTCGCAGCCATTTGTAATTGCTTTGTGCCGTGAGTGGAATGGACGGATGCTTATGATTGAATGCACAGTAGGCATTGATCAGAGCAGGAGATAACTGGGGTTTGCGCTGGAGAAATAATACTTTGAAGATGCCAACTGGGATAATTCCCAAAACTAAATGGTCAACAATTTAGATTATAGCCCTCAGCATTGACTTCCTGGTGTAAATCTGTCGGACAACTGGAGGCAACAAGCTGCTGATTTTCCTGGAGAGAAAGATTCAGTGCAGTGCCAAATATTTGCTGTGTAACCTCTGTTTAAGCCTGTATTGATATTCTATGTAGATATTTCTGCTAAATTTGCTGCTTCTTTATGGCAGATCTAATCCACATTGAGTACATTTTTTATATGTGTTTTGGCTGCTATAAGAAAGTCTGTTAAGGAACTGTGTAGCTGCATGTTCTCCATAAGATCAAGTATTTTTCTTGGTTTTACACTAATGTGTGTCTTCTTCTTTTTCCTGTTTCGCCTCTCAGGCTACATACTGTATAGTCTAAAGGGAAGACCTGCAGACACTACTCAGGGCTGAACAGGTTACCTCCACCAGCTTTAGTTCCAGCTAATATTCTCCAAAAAGAGACACTAGTACCACATTACTACAACAAATTGTCCCTGTAGGTTAATAAAGATATGAACTGAACTAAAACAGAACATCAACCGAAGGTAAGGTCTTAAAGCACAGGGCTCGATGCAGTAAAGATGAAAATAAAACATTATCCAGTCTCTATCAAGGAAACTAAACATGGAGGATTAGTGAATTATCAATACAGCAGAGGTTTACATAGCATTTTTTTGTTGTTGTTGTTATTCTACCATTATTAAGGAAGCACAGCAATGTTATCAAAATGTGGTGTTTGCTACATCGATTTAAACACAAAAGATAAGATAAGATAAGATAAGCCTTTATTGTCTCTCAGCAGGGAAATAAAGTCACTTAAATTGGAATTCAATTATATATTTTAGGTCAAAACCATGCAGAGGAAGAGTAGTAGATTAGAGATGCACCAATATGGAATTTCAGGGACGATTATCAATAATTACGTTTGTTTTGGATGATATTGACACGGTAAGTGATAATATTAATCTTACAAATGCTATATATATATATATATATATATATATATATATATATATATATATATATTTAGATTTTTTTTGAATATACTGTCCCTAGAATAAAGATGACATGCATTTATTGTGAACTTGTTTATTATAACCTTTATGATGTAGAGTAATTAATGCCAGAATTATCTACTTGTTGACAAGTATAAGCTACAGAAAAGGTTAGAACAACTTGACATCGTCTTGGGCTAGTTAATGGCTAAGCCCTTGGTCTCCACTGTTTATAATAAACTGGCATTGTTCATCCCCTGTCCTCCTCCCTCTGCTGCTGACAGGAAGAGACTCACTGCTGGACAGCTACTGCTGCTAAAGAAGGGAGAGGCTGGTGGGTCTCAGCCTCAAAGTCTACAAGAATTCATCAAACTTTCAGATTGCCAATTAGGCTGAACCGTTACATAATTAGCATTTGTTTGTAGGTTTTTCATGACAAATCATTATTAGCATAACAAGATCTGTACTGACAAGTAGCTCGCACTGTCTCCTCACTCTCAGATTTTGTTGCACTTGAGGATATCGAGCAGTATTGTCGTTAGCGCCTTAAACCCCTAACCCCCCAGGTTACACATCAGCCTGCTGGAAGAATAACATTAATCTACCACTTTTGTCCAAAATCCACAGGAAAGATTTTAAAGTGGAATATGCCATGCTTGATTTCTTGCATTGTAATAAGAAATGCACCATTTAATAAATCTTTTGAAACCACGAAATTGGGAGGGGGGGGCATGAAAATGACTAAGCAGAGGAGAGAGTTTTGCATTCTGTTCTTTCCAGAGTTGAAAGTTATTGTCTGAGCAGCTTCCTTTGGTGAATTGCAAGTGAAAAGAGTCCTTTCAAAAAATAGTCAAAATGTGTGTAAAAGTTAGGTCTTTCTACAGCCTTTCATTAACTACCTGTGGACATATTCAGAGTTATTGGGAGGGTTTACCAGTGACATGCTACCACACTAATGCAACCCTAAAGGCTATAGTATTGTCATTCCAGTATTTGCTGTACATACATAAGGTAAATATAAATAGTACTTAGTATTTGCAATGGTTTTGTAGTAACTGTTTTAATGTACTCAAGCTGCAGCTGTCTTGTTTAAATTTTCATGTATTAAAACCCATTTTTGATACTATTTACAGTCTGCATCTTTTTCTGCACTTCAATGTATTAACATTCAGTAACTTCCTCATAATATAGCAGCACTTTCATTGATAGTGGCGGAGTCCACCATTCCTGCTGATTTAAAATGCCTTCACATGCAGGATTCACAGGGAACGATGCATGTAATCCAGCCTAATCTCATCTCATTGATAATATCCTTACTGCAACGCCGTATCAGAGCTGTATTAAGTTACTGCTGTGACTGCGATTCAAAACACGACAAAGGTTGTTTTTTCTTTGTCGGGAGAGTCAGGAGCAGCCACAGTGAGCTGTTGGATGAATAGCTGCAGGTGACCGGCTGTACACCTTGTGTGATGGCACTGTAAACAGATACATTGGTTGCTCTTCTTTTGTATATTTAACAAAAGTAGCTGCTCAAGCGTTTGCTGTAGTATTCTGTACATTCTGTAGCACTTGCTGTTACCACGGTAACCACAGGTGTCACTAAACAACCAGGACTGAAATCTTAAGGATAAGCAAAATACAGGTGAACATCTCTAATCATTGTCATGACTTTGAGGCCTCTGCCAAACTCTTTTGAAGCTTTTTAATGTGTGGGAACATTCAGTTCAGGTGAAATCAAACCAATCAATTCTAAATGTTATATCGAGATTTTGTAAAAAAAAAAAAAAAAAAAAAAAGGGAACCAAAATGATCAAATTTAGATAAATGATGTAGATATTACTCTTCCATCCAAAATGAATGTCAGGTTAGGGTTTTAAAGTGTTCTTACTGTGTCATTGTGAAGTTAGTAAAATTTTCATTTCTGGTACAGAATGTAAAAACTGAATGATGAACGTGCACATGTACCTGCCTTTCTTTTCACTTCACTTGTAACATTGACATTGAAGAGTAAAACCCATGCAGCTATTAGAGTATCATTATTGATTCAGAAACATGTTTGAGTCAATTGATTCCCCTCTGACTCATTTGCTAGTGTGACATGATTGTACGAATGTTATATGCAGCATTTTGGCACCACACAATGGACGCCAATAAAATGAATTAAGAATATAAATGTAAAACATTTGCACACATGCTTTATTTATGATGGCTTCCCCAAGTTTCCTTTATTATAAATGGTACAATATTGCTGGGATTTTCACAACCAGTAGGACGGATTATATTTGCATCATCAATGATACACACATTTTCTTGCAAACTAATAAATAACCAAAACATTTTTGCCCCCTTTTTAAAAAAAAAAAAAACGCACATATGGTTTGTCATATCATCTGTGATAGATTTCTCCTCCATAAACATCAGGCTCTGTGACAGACACCAAAACCTACTTAGCGTTGGATCTTAAAAGATATAAGATAAGATAAGATAAGCCTTTAATTGTCCCACAGCGGGGAAATTTTCAGCGTTACAGCAGCCAGCAAAAGTGTCATATATAGAAATACAATACATAATAAAATATAATAAAATACAATAAAAATAAATAGAAAAATAGTCCTGTACACAGTATAGACAGGAATAATAATAGAGTGACTGAGTGCATTTGTAAGTATGAACAATAGATAAGATAAAATTATTGCACATATATAACATACATGTACATGAAAATATTACACAGCAACATATGAAGTAAATAACATCATGAATAAAAAAAAAAATATATATATATGTATTAAGATAATGCACAGCAGCAGATGAAGTAAAGTAGTGAACAGTCTGCTTATTGACAGTCAAATGTAGATTACCGGGAGCTGTACTGATTATAGAGTCTGACAGCAGCAGGCAGGAAGGACCTATATATATATATATATATATATATATATATATATATATAGGCCCGCCAAGTCAGCATCACAGATGTGGGAAAATGGCATCATCACATTTTGCATTCTCAAATCCTGTAAGTAGTCTGCACACATGAAAAAACTCACTCAGGTGTCAGACCTGGCAGGAATCCAGTATCATTATATTCCCCTTTATATTCAATGATATGGAGATGGCTGACGATACAGAAAATGTGTTGATGCCTTCTTCCACACCTGTAATGTCTGTGATGTATAGAACTGGCATTCTGTAGGATATGATGTGCAGCAGCTGCTGCAGTCTTCTGCCTGTGTCTACAGTGGATGTGTTAAGCCACAGTACTGCTATGCACTCCAAAATGTTTTGACAGAGCTCACAGCCTCATACATAATTATGTACTTATGCACAAAAGTGGGAAAAAAAATAGATTTGAAGGTTAAAAAGTTGCTTTAGGTCACAGTTGAACCCCATCTCCTAAAGTTATGTTTATATACTACATGATTTTACCTAATACGTTTTGGAGGAAACGTAATTGCTGCATGGTGTAACTACCAAGCAGAGCAGGAAGACCCAGGTGCAGGGAACACACGGGAGACAGGAGTACAGGTAAAAAAAAAAAAAAACAGTGCTTTACTGGATATTACAGGAACAACCCAAAACTACTGATACAGGTGAGGGCAAGGCAGAAACAGATCTGGGAGACAGGCGAAAAGTCCAATAAATCCAGATGGGCAATCAGAACCAACAAGGAGCAGACAAAAGGCAAAGTCACAAAAACAAACAAGGGTCAGCGCAAGGAAAATCCAAACAAAGTACGTAGGTGACTTGCAACTAGGGAATCAAGACCAACTGGCAACATTTCCCTGGGAGGGACCGGGTTAAATACCCTGGCGATTCTGATTGGCAGAGCCAGTCAGGTGATACATGTGACACAGGTGGAGATAATGAAACTGGCGGGAAAAAGAACAAAGACTGGAAGTAATTTTGCACCAGTGATACAAAACAGAGACCCTTCAGAATAAAACAGGAAGTGACAGGATGAGTTGTGACACATGGATTATGTTCACTGGCAGCATCTTTTCAGCCCACGGGGTGCTACATTCTTGGAACGCATAGTCAAGTCCTAGGGAGGGGGCCGAGGTGGTCAGGGTTGTTTGGTGTCAAAGTCGAGCATTTTGTATGCCTACAGAGACTAGGGTCCAGATTCTGTGTCCCACATGTAGCTACTCAAAACACTTTGGTTAAAAATAGGTAAAAAGTATGGTTAAATATAAAAAAAGTGAAACACGTCCTGTCTCATGCTTCAAGTCTCCACTGATTTGTCCAATATTCATCCAACACACTCTTTCTACAACACAACCCGTAATCTGTGTAACATACACTTTTTAATGTTCTTTAAATCTCCTGAAAACTTGTTTTCAAATGTTAAACATTTCTCTATAACTTAAATATTTGCAACTAAAAAAGAAGCAATCAAAGTTAGAGTTTGAATAAAAAACATCAACTAACATGCCCCATCAGGACTGTGTGGGATCAGATATACCAACGACCCCCCCATCAGAATTTTACATTATATTGATTATTTTGCTAAATGCTGCATGGAAGTATGTGACACCCCATTTTTCTAACAGAGCCCCGCCCACTTCAGACCAGTGAGAAGAACACAGACAAAACAGGCCAGAAATCTGTCATGTAAAATCACCATACCTGTTGACACATTGGTGTTCATGTAGGAACTGAGACAAAAAGTCTTTAAAAATGCATTTGCTGTTGCAAATTTGCAGCATATATATGTCATTTTTAGGAGAGAGGGTTGCACAGTTACACAATTAAAATATGAGTGTGCAAGCTATTACACGGCCAGTGCAGACAGCTGAATTGGTTAAAATAAAGGCACATTTCTCAGAGGGATGACTAAAAATGTGACTAAAAACACATAACATTATCAGGACAATATCCTATATTTTGTCTGTATCCTCTCTGTGAATGTTGTAGATTAGATACAAAAACGTGTACATCAGTAGATTTTTCTGCATACATGCCATTTGTGTCCATTGGGAATTTTACTGGATACACACATTTTCCAATATAATGTTATTTGTAATATACAGTATATATAGTCTTCATTTACATTCCATCTCACAGCTTTTAATCATTTTAGTCACTGAGGCCTCTACAAAAGCATAATCTCAGGGCATGATTGGAGAACTCTCAGCTGTAATTAAATGATAAGGTGTTTATGCAAATATCTGATTTTTGTTGGCGGCAAGGCAGCAGCTGTTTGAATGAGGAGGTTGAGATAGTACAGATCATTGATTAAATAGAGAGTCTGTTAGTGTCATCCCACTTGCTTTCTGTCTGTAAGACACTCACTTCCTCACCTTATCAGTTTGGCAGATTAGCTGTGAAAGTAATACTGCTGCTGTGAATGCCATCAGATATATTTTAATAGGAACTGGCAGATTGGAATTACAGCCAACCTCTACATGGATGCATGCAAAAATGGGAAGCGTAGCCAGTGCTTTTGAATAGCTCTCATCAGTCATCAAATTATCTGCTCACTCCAGCAGCAGTAAAAACATCTGAAGGTTTGTGCCATTAAAGCAGCAGGGAGAACAGTGCCGTGAAATGAAATGGATGAATGCCCATGTAGTTCCAAATGTTGGACATCTGAATTACCACGTGATCTTCAGCAAATGCAATTTCTCTCAATTTTTAGAGTTTAACATAATTGCTTTAACATTCAAACTGTAAAGTGGCCGTAATAATGCCCCAGTGATCGTGGTTGAAGCTTTTAATTGCATTCACTAGAGCCAGGTGGTTTCCTCAGGGTTTCGAGAGGCTCATTGGGCAAGGATTCACAAGCTTGAAACCAGCTATGATGAGGCCTGTCTTGGACAAGTACTGCTTCATGTTAGGTGAAGATGTAATTTTATCTGTTTCTGAGAAGCCAGTAGAAATGGAGGTGGTGTTGACAAACAAGTCATGAGGGAAAATGGAGAAGAGAAGCCTGCACAACAGCTAGTTGGAGCCTTCGAGCCTCAAGTCAACGACACTACTACATCTACCATAACACGTTCCTGCAACTCATTTCTTTATCAGAGTTTGCAGTTTACTTTGCTGTTCATTTGTCCATTCACGTCACTATAACAGCTACAATATCTGTAAAGCAGGTAGATATTAGTATATTTTTAACCATGCTATTGGCATGGTTCAAGGGAATGACAATTTTAGACAAATTGCCATGAAATTTTGTACAGATATTTGTGGTCCCCAGAGGATGAAGCCTACTGACTTTTG
The DNA here is from genome assembly GCA_005408345.1 of Macquaria australasica. Taxonomy (NCBI): domain Eukaryota; kingdom Metazoa; phylum Chordata; class Actinopteri; order Centrarchiformes; family Percichthyidae; genus Macquaria; species Macquaria australasica. Next base: position 112,409 of record SEMN01000638.1, read on the forward strand.
TGACCCCCTACTTTTCATCTAGAACCACTATGAGGTCAACTTTGTTGGTTTTGTGTGAAATATCTCAGTAACTACTAGGTCAATTGCAATGGCATTTGGTAGATATATTCAAGGTCCCCAGAGGATGAATCATAATCACTTTGTTGATCCTCTGACTTTTCATCTAGCACCACCAGGTCAATGTTTTCACCTGTGCAGTGAAATATGTCGACATCTACAAAATGGATTGACATAAAGATGGAAGATATTCATGGTTTCCAGACAATTCATTGTGGACCAAATACCTGCTAAACTAGTGACATTACCAGGACCCTCAGCTGTACTGTGCATTTAGTGCTGTTCAGACCAACTTGAGCTCTGTTTGAAAAAATGTAGCCCTCTCATTCATTTGAATGGAGGCAGTCCAGCAGCGTAGCCAACGCAGAGGACTCTGGGAAAACAATGCAGGGTCGTACGGCCAAAAGATTGAACCTAGCTTCTGCTGCAACTCAACATCATCTGGCAAGGCGTTGCGTTGGCCAGTCACATACATGCAAGCACAGATTCCAGGTAGATGACTTTGTAATGAGAACGCTGTATTTCTACTGTTTACCTCGCAATTGTTGCGATGAACGAAAAAATAGGTGCTGCTGTAAAAATTGTTCTGTCTGTTCCTGTCTGTGAGTATTACAAACAGTTGTGGAGTGTTCTGGCATCTGATATGCCACATTCATCTGTTACTCAAACTAGACTTCCTGAACCATATTACATTGTCACACAGGTACATTATACAACACGCTCTAAACAAAGCAGCCCCCTGCACTGTTTTAACACAGTGTTGTTTTCGGTCTGAATCCCCACTTAGCATGCTATCATGCTAAACAAAGATGGTGACTATTGTAATAATTGTCTTCTAAATATCACATGTTCAACATTGTCATAGTGAGCATGTAAGCATGTTAAGCACCAGCAAGTTGTAACTACACATCCATGCTCTGTATTGTTCATAGGAGGTGCAGCATCACTATAGGCAATGAGTGAGTTAAGATAATTCTGACAAATGGAAGAGCAAAAGGTGGAATGTTCCAACATGTGCAAAAGAGCACGTGTGCTTCCTTAAGACCTCCACAGGCTTGTGCATGAGGATTCAAAAATCATTTAGCCATATTTTGGTTAAAATCTTTTGTTTAAAAGTTTGTTTGGAACATAATGATCAATACAGATGGTCAGTGGAGGAATGGATAACGCCGCAGGAATTGTCTGCAGTTTCACAGTTTAGTTCAGAAATCATCCATTAAAACTTCTCAGAGGGCAGCAGCTGTAGTCAGCTTGAATTCAGGGCAAAGAAACAAACCTTTTACAGCCACCTTTAAACTCTACAGGAGTGAGTTTTTGATACTGAACAGATTCTGGGCTGAAATGCGCTTTGAGTTGACATAATAAATCTAAAAGTGACAGTCTACTTATTTGACACAGAGCAAAAAGCAAAAAGTAGAGCTACAAAGTTGGATCACAGAGAGATATAAAGACAGACAGAGTTAGGTGACTTTCTGTCAGGCTGATATTGACAACATGCCAAATATAAATCAGGGAATGGGAAGAGTGTTGTGTAACTCAGCCTGTGTCAATTGACTCAACTATTGGTTTTAGTTCTTATCTAAAAAGGCCCATGAGTTCCTTCTTCTGTTATCAGAAGTAGTAGTGTACACTGACTCAGCAACACTGGTTAAAGTTGCTGGCCAAGGCTACACGTGTGATGTGAAAGGTGTCGCTTTTGACGAACTCACAGAGAATTATCACCAACTCTGCAGTTCCCCTCAGCTCTCTGGTGCCTTTTACTGTATTGTCTTTCAGCTCACTGTTTTAATTTTACGACCCGCTACTTATCAAAATGAATTATATGTGTAGATGAACAACGCATATTTTTATGTCTTAAGCCCAGTTCAGACCAAACATTTGTGACGAGACCAGTTGAAACTTGCAACTACTTGCAATGCGTCGGTCTGCTGCTTTCTGAAACCTGCCAGTTTACACCATTGTGACTAGACGAGATGGTGTATCGTTTCCATAGCAACGACTCTCTGTACTTCAGTTCTAACCGCTTTTCAGGCTTTTTCTGTAGCTGGATATAATTTGTAGTGTCTTAAAATATGAATGAGGATAGTGATAGTGAGTTACTTGCTACAGTTGCATTTCTAGTATTGATGAAACGGAAAAAACAAAACAACGAGAGGGTCGAAATGAGCAGCTGACTTCACTACAAGGTGATTGGCTGTTGAAACAGGTGACCTGCCTTACATTCTGAAACCAGCTGCTGGCGACTTGACAAGCTGAGTCGCAGGCGGCGCCATCAGCCAGCTTGAGTCAAGCTGAGATGGGCTGGTTCACACCGCTGCAGCTTTTCCTGAAACTTTGTAAAACAGTTTTGTCTCATCGTGAATCTTTGGTCTGAACTGGGCTTAAAATATCATAAATGTAGTTCCTGAGACTCAGAATTCCTACAGGTTGCGTTGCTAGGCAACATCTAAACAGGAAGGGGTGGAATATTGTTGCATTCTGCAACACAACATTATTTAAATCTTTCCAGTGGAGATAACATTATGAAGCTCTCTCTCTCTCCCCCTCTGTCACAGACAAACAAACCCTGCACTGCACTCTCTATCTCTCACTCTAACCTGAGACTTCTCCACATCTTTTTATTTTCTGCCTGGTTTAAGACGCATTACCCCTCCGGCCCTCTCTTCTTTCCCCTGCAGCAGTCACTTAGACTCAGGCTACCAGCTTCACTGTGGCTAACGTTATTTCAGTCCTCCTGTATTTATCCTTTTGTTTGTATAACCACCGCAAACAACAAACCATCAAATAACCCTAGCTCCAAACTCTTCGCTACACTTTTATACTGCTGCATTAATTTAGAACTGCAAACAACCACCTAGACATAGGTGTCCGGTTATACTGTCCAGGTACTAAAAGTTAATCCACACCTTCCAACCAATCTGACATATTATCACCTTCCATTCCATGGCCACTGATTCTGATTCTACATTCTACGTTGTGATCACAGCTTGTTCCCCTGCCCCTAAGTGGCAGCTTTAAGCCTTGAAAACATATAAACCTCACAATATACCATGTTAGCCATTTTATGGACTAGCACTTTATGGAAGGTGTATTCACAATGAACTCATGCATACATTTCATCTCTGGGAGCCAGGAGTTCATGGTGGCTCAAGAAAGCGAACACCTGCTGTATCCAGCTCCAGGTGACCTTGAGGTGTCCTAAGCAGGTTTCACTACAATAACCATAAGAAAAGTGGAGGCAAAGGCAGCGAAAGCCAGGCAGGAGCCAAAGGAATGACTGAAGGAAGAACTGGTCTGGGCAACACAACACCAGCTCAGTGCTGGCTTGCCCGGGGGAGAAAGAGGAAGTAGAAAGACAAAGAGTAGTGGAGTCAGGGAGGCACAGTGATTCCATGGCCTGAGCTATGCATCAACTTGTTTTTAGATAAGTAAAGTTTGTGAAGAGGTGGAGGATAATGGATAGTGGAGATACAGGGTGGGTTAAACACTGATTCCTAATGTTATGTTTGAGTTGATTTCTCAGGCTAACAGCCATGTCTTTTTGGTCATACCAGGTACATAAGATGTCAAGCAACAGGAAACTATTTGACTTCTCGCCTAAAAAGTGGAACTTGACAGATGCTAACAGCACTGTAACCAAAGTTAGCAAAGAGGAAGTGCTCTATTTTCATGGCGGCGCGACCAACAGTGCAAGCAGCGCTTCGACAGTTTGGTATTTTCCTGACCTTCAAAATCTCTTTTCCCAGCTGTGTGGTATTTTGGTGCACAGCGCAGAGAGTATGGTGCACAGGTGGGAGGTTCATTCAAATGAGGCAGCGCAAGTTGTTGGCATTTTGGGAAAAAATATGTCTTTAAACTTTGCGATGAGAATACACCTCTCAGAACCACGAAGTCACTTCGCTGTCAGTCTGGTGATTTTACCAACAAGAGCAACTGAATACTAAAAAAATGACGTTTAATGTGGTAAAAGGAGGAAAATCAGTCTGTATTTGTATTTGTCCACAGCTGCTTCATACTGTATGAAAAGCTCCTTTAGTTGATTAAATGCCTGCGGCCATCTGAAGGCAGCAGGACACACATGTTGATAAATCTGCAGCCTCTGATTTGAGAGTGCAGTGCCGTTACACACAGCCATCCACTGTCTTTACTTTCATTAACTGACGTGTAAACGACACCAGGCTGCTACAGAATAACCTCACACACCTCTACACACATCAGATGGGTACAGATGGTATAACTCTGCATTCTGCCTGTCTATGAGGGAGATGTCGGACTAGCTCATCAATCCTGTGTCCAACTTTCTCTTTAGCAAAACTGGGGTTTCATCTTTGACCATTTACGTGAGATACAGTAAAATTAAAACTGAAATAGCTCCTGATTGATGTGATCATATAAAGAACTTCATCAACATTTTTTATTACTTATTTCTATCTTCATTGTACTCATTAACTGTTATAAAAACATAACAGAAGTTATCTCAGGACTCTTTTCATATAGAGCAGGTCTAGGCCGTACTCTTTATAATATTATTTACAGAAACCCAACAGTTCCCACCATGAGCAGCACTAGGCAACAGTGGCAATGAAAAACTCCCTTTTAACAGGCAGAAACCATAAGCAGAACCAGAACCAGGCTTTGGGTGAGTGGTCATCTACCTCGACTGGTTGGGTCCAGACAACAATATGATTTCCTGGAGAATCTGATTTGTTGAGTTATTGTCATCATGCTTTGCTGTGATTGGCTCAGATGTTTTAGAGCAATGAGAGCAGTGATGTGTTTGAGTCTGTGAAATGGCCAGAAAGCCTTTCTGCCAGAAAACCTAACCAAGTAGTTTTGTGTCTAAACCTAACCAATCTGTGACCGTTTCACAACATTAACCACATGTTAGAAAGCCTTTGGTTAGGTTTTGGAAAAGATCACGGTTTGGGTTAAAATAATAAGTCAACGTTGACTTGAAATCCTCAAAGATGAGTACCCAAACCTAGTGTGTTATGCAGTGAATTCCTGATTTCACTGTAAGTTATGTTGTCTTGCTTATCATCCCATGTTGTCATTTTGAAACTAGAAGACTGGTTTCAGGTCTGCTTACTTAAACCTGCGATAACAGTTTTTTTGACCACTTGGGGGCAACAGAAACAAGCTGTAAAAATAAATAAAAAACTGATGTAACTTTTGATGTAAGTTGATGGCAAGCTACTATTTACACATCCATCATTTACTGTAGAATATTTCTGCATTATTAGCCTGCTGTCTGTTCTGACAAACTCTTTCCCCATCTCTGTTTACTGGTTTTTATTGTAAATATACACACACAACAATTTTTTTTTTTTTTAATTGCATTTCCCAATTTCATATGCTGTTGAGAATCAATACCTGATCTCTTATGCCCAGCACAATAATGGCCCCAATGGAGTACAATGGAAAACACAAACTCCCCTGGGCAGACCTGCAACTCAAGAGCAACTTGCATGAATATTCTAAGTCCCACATAAACCTCTGTGAGGGAGATAAAGAGGGGGAGAGAGGGAGATAGAGAAATTGGGAGCCATTCCTCATTCGGCATGCCGTGTAGCATGTTAAGTGATATAGAGGTGGCGAGCCTGGTGTATGTTACATCCTTCACTGCCCTTGGCCTCTTCAACCTCTTCTTATTGATAATTCATGCTAATAGCTGTAATTTAGGGTGATCTGTTTTAAACACTGTCAGGAGGGTATGTATTATGAATCATCTGGCTCTCCTATGCCTCGTTACGCAGCACAGACACTGACAATTCAAAGTATTCTCTATTACTGGCAGGATAGGCTCCCAAAAATGTGAAAAAAAAGTTACTCTGCATAGGTTTTTCCAGCACAGCTCTAAAGAATTGATTGGCGCATCACTTTGAATTTGGTTTCATTGCTATCTGCCACAGTGACTTTCATACACCCTAGTGCCAATATCAAAAAAGCCAGACATTTTCAAATTGTAGACGTTGCCGATCTGGGCCCTGCTTCCCAATAATGATTGACCTTAGACATTAATGCTGACTGACTGTGGTGCTGAAGATAATGCTGAATCATACATAGAAAGTAACTTTGCATGTATGATTAACACCACTGTTCAGTGTTTTTAGTTTTAACTCCTGCCGACTGAGTAGAATAGCACAAATCAGGGTCAAAGGTCACATAAGTAAGTAAAAAAGGCTTCACAAAAAGACAAATATACATCCATTTTTCTCCATTTTCTATACCGCTTATCCTCTCATACCCCTTTTCCACTGAAGTGAACTTAGTGCTAGTTCTGGGCTGGTGCTAGTGCCGGTTCGCAATTGGTTCAACTCGCGAACCTACAAAGAACTCGTTTGCGTTCCCACCAGCTTTACGGGTTAGAGAGCCACGTCATTACGTCACTCTGTACGTCTTCAGTTTCCGAGCAACACTAGCGCCAACTTCGGGCAGAAGACAACAACAATGGCGGGCGCCGTACCTCTTCAGGTGTTGTTCCTGGCTTTGAAAATCTACATTGGCATCCAAACAAGACTGTTCCGATGTGTTGTTGCTGCTCGGCGTGATTGCTATATGCGGCGATTACATTCAAGAAGAAAGGTAATTATCTAACACATTTTGATTCTGAACGTAAGGTGTTATTGATCACGATAATCCCGCCCACAGCCCGTGACGTAAGCGGTTCTTGGTTCTAGACCAGCAAAGAGTTGGTGCCGCTGTGGAACCAGTTTTCCTGGCCCAGAGCCAGTTCTTAGGCGGTCGAAAAAGGAAGAACTGGTTCCAGATTAGGCACCGGCTCCGAACCGGCCCTGGAACTGCTCCGGTGGAAAAGGGGTATTAGAGGGTCGCGGGGGGGGGCTGGAGCCAATCCCAGCTGACATTGGGCAAGAGGCGGGGTACACCCAGGACTGGTCGCCATTCAATCACAGGGCTGACACATAGAGACAGACAAACATTCACACTCACAGTCACACCTACGGACAATTTAGAATCACCAATTAACCTAACTTGCATGTCTTTGGATGGTGGGAGTAAGCCGGGAGGACACTAATGGAAGGTATAGGGACAAATCCCTAATTTATGACGGGATGAGCACACACTAAGGTGATAACAGCTGATACAATGGACCCTGAACTAACAGGGACTGTTTACGCCTATCCTTTATCCACACACACACACACACACACACACACACACACACACACACACACACACACACACACACACACACACACACACACACACACACACACACACAGCGTGCCTGTCACCCATCCTCTTTTCAGCCCTCTCAGGGGGGAGAAGAGCACATGCCTGAGATACAAGGAACACTGACATGTATTGATTGTACTGTACTACAGTATTTCATTTGCTATACCTAAATATAGATACATAGCTGTACATATATATGCATGGGGTAACTTTATGTCTCACTGGGTTACCTGGGTTATCTAGTTGCACAGAAAGAACTCTTTCGGCTGGAGTTCGATCCCAGAAACTCCTTGCTGAGATGCTACAGAGCGAACCACTGAGCCACCCTCACAGTAAAGACTATAGATAAAAAAACAAGTGCAAAATCCATTTGATCTGAGTGAATTACCTCTGTGTCTATGCCTAATAATAACTGTAACCTCAGCCAAAGAGAATCTGCCTGTTCACTCTCATTTGCTCCCATTGTGCCGCAGAGCCAATGCCCGCCAGCTTCAATCCAATTAGCAACAGTAGCACCTCTCCCTCACTACCACTTCATATGCTTTCTCAAGATTTTGTGGGATTAGAGAGGGGGGTAGACTGTGTAACAAGGGAGTGCAAGCTGTGAGCGACTGACTAATAGTGAGACTGCAGTAGATCCAACACCTGTCCTGATGTGAACCAGCGTCACGCAGCATAGACGCACAGCCAGCTGAACATCACTTAAAACATTGTAGTTTGTACAGATTTTACTGATACTTTGAAAGTAACATGTCCCAAAACCAAACCCTACAACTACAGTAGCCATCATACTGTATAAGTAGTTAGTCATAAATGGTGAGAAAATGAATAAGGAATTACACTGAGTAAGTTTCTCAGTTTTTCTTTTACCAGTGTTTCATTTGAATGCATAATAATCCTGAAACCCGAGCAGAATCCACAGAGCAAGTGCCCTCTCTTGTTCTTCTCTTCCTTGATGCTTGATGTCTGTGTGAGTGAACCAGACTCTCTCAGATCACCAAAGTCTCTATAACTTTGCCCTAACTGTGAACACAACCCTCCTGAGTGTTGCCTTGAAGCGGAAACAGCAGCAGCTTAGGCTTTGGCTCCTATTTTTCTATGCCACATCAAAGCCAAAGCACTGGCCTTTCAAAGGGTTTCATTTCAAAACTGAACACTGCATCTTCAAAAATATGAAAATAGCTTTAATAGGCATTGTCCTATTCTGTAAATTGAACAAGAACTTGCTACCTACAGAACCTTATCAGCCGATGAGCCCAGATGCTACTGGACACACTGCTCAAGTGGGAAGTGATCCTGCACCACAGGCCAGAATGATTTTTCTCATTTATTTGATTTGATTTGTACATATCAAGAAAAAAGTAAAGGTCACAGCAAAGTGTTGAGGAATGAGTCATATCTTAATACATATGTCTGTAGAGCCAAAAAAACAAACAAACAACAAAAAAACAATATGGTGCCAATTACTGTGTTAAAAAGGCCTCTGCTTTGTGTCTAGTTTGAGAACATATAAACTATAATTTAAGAAATTGGCTGCAAGGGTGAGCACCACGCTACTATACCCAGAATATTAACCATAGAAATTGGTGGATTTCTTACTGTAATGAATGGGCTCCTGTTCAATGGGGGTTACATAGCCTGGGGCCAACAGGCCAGCCACCTCCCACTCAGAATAATATTGATAATAACTGTGCCCAGGAACATGGAGTCACTGTATATGAGGGCAGGTCTACATTTCAAAACAATGTTAAATACTTTATGCTATGTATTTTTCTGTGTGGATGTAGCTGTGGTTCTGCACTGCTTTTAAATAAATGTATGTATTCTCTCACAGTTAGTAGTAGGGTGATGTTTTACATGATTCATGTATGGTTTTTGTTTAGATGAATAATGTATGATTTACTGTAGTAATAATAATAATAATAATAATAATAATAGCTTTTTTTTATATTTAGCACCTTTCAAATTTACAAAGTTCTTTACAATAAAACAACAAAAGTCAATAAAATCCCAAACAGAAGATATAAAATAAGATCAACTGATTCAAATAGTTACAACAAATAGCCATAATTTCCACAGCTGAGGGGCCTAGACAGCAGGGGCCCGGTCACCTTTATAGGGCCCTGCCAGAGGAGGGCCCTTTGTGAATTAGCATAAAGGGCCAGTGATCATGATAATCTGTCCATGTCTTGCGCCTCCTCTAACAAACACAACCCATAATTATATAAGGACCTTAAGACTGTCACATCAGATCCGGCCTGTACTGTCTGTTAGCTGGTCTTTGTATGTACTTAATGTACATGTTTTGTGTCTTCTCTGTCTGTCGCAATTACATGACCTATTATGTTTTAAACAGGAGTGGCAGTGATTATTACTACTTTGTTCTGTCATGAAACAGAAGATCTGTATGGATGACAATGGAGCTGGACCACAGAGCATCTTGAAGCAAACTGCAAGTGGCTTAAGGAAACTTTCAGAAACACCTGGCTGCTGGGCCTCACTGTTGTCTGTAACAGCTTCTTGGCAAATGTTCAACTTTTGTATTATGCATCCTCCACCACATGTTTATGCTGTCTATAAATCATCAGGTTAGAGACCAAATAAAGAAATCAGCTTGCACTGCTCTCTGTGGGTTTACCTCAGCCAACAGAGAATTGCACAGGATGTTGGTGTAGCTCTGGTAACCACTCCCAAAACCAAAGTTAAAATATTCAGTTCTACTGCAGTTTCTTGACATGATTTGTGTATTTCTTTCAGTTTTCTGCTGAACTCTGCCACATAGCTGTTATGAACTGTGCTAACTACTAGAGGACCTTACTGTTAACTGTGATAAATTGTGTTTTCTTGCAGTGCAAAAAAAAAAAATTGTATGTAGATACATGAATACAAATCAGGGATTTTTTCAGTAAAAATCAGTCAATACAAAAGAAATGCACCTTATTCATGCTGCATACTGGTAATGTCAGTCCTTAAGCCTACATTATTTTGTAAAAGGTACATGTAGCATTTTTTCTTAAAATCAACATATTTCTCAAAAAGAGAACTATACCTCAACACCACCATGACTGTTTCTGTCTGGAAAGTTTTGGCAAAGCGAATTCATAGAAATCCATTACATTTCCTTCCAAACAGTACCAACATCTCACAGTTAATGTGGTAAAGATTTAGTTAATGTGAAATGCATCCATATCACCTTTAACTTTGAGTAAGGGGAAAAAAAGAAATGTTTCAGCTAACAAATGATAAAGTCTGACTTGTAGTGTTGACATTTTCATTGCTTATATCCTCGTCCATCTTAAACCCCATCATGCGCTGATGAAGGGGCACATAGGAACGAGTGCAGGAGCATTCCTGGAGGGTTGGAGAGACCTGCAGGAACCACAGAGCCCGCAGCCACAGCTGGAGTCACTTCACATCACCATGAGTGATGTTGCCGTGGGAAACAAGTTTGACTGCACTGAATGATCCAGGAAGAGGCGAAGGATATGGTTACACTGTGCATTCAATGTGCATTACTTCTGCTTTTAACTGAGACAGCATTAAAGCAGTGATGGAGCATCTACTCCAGGCTTGATGGGTGTGTTTATCTGTTGTTATCCTTAGAGTGAATAAAGGTAGACACTTATGTCAAAGCTTTTCTCTTCCCCACATTACAACTGTAAAACAGCATATACAGGTATATATGAAAATATACTTTTAGCCCCACAAAATTTGTGTTGTTTGAAAATCCTACATATACATCAGTGATGGCTGTTCTTCAAAATAACACACTTGGCATTCAGCATTAAGTTACTGCTTGAGCTCGAAAATACAAGTGTCTTTTTGTCTCTCTTTGTGTTGTTTTTATAGCAAAGAAACTAGCCATCTAACCTGAAACAAAATGGTGTGATATTTTTAAATTTCACATAAAAATCAATGACAGCTCATGCTCTCGCTTTACCTTTCAACTTCAAATGTCTGCACATCCAACTAAGCCTCTGGAGAATGACAGGGTAGTCTTTTGAGAGCATTTATATCATTAAATATTGATAAAATAATAAAACCATACCTCAGACTGGGAAAGGCGCATGACAGCACTTTAGTGTTATGAGTCCAGCCAAGCTCAGTCACATGGGGACTGAGCTGAGTCAGGCTGCTCTCAGGGTAATCCCTTCTGTATTGTTCAAATCAAGTCTGAGCAGGATGCTCATCCCTGTGCTAAGGAGTGGGCAAGGTGCTCACAACACGACAGAGGGAGGAGGGGGGGATTCCCCATGACAGTCATTTCCTGCAGGGAAGACACCTACAGCACATCCATCATTGCCTGGATAGCTTAGAATTTGTCCTTGACGTGTATGGATTCAGGTACACAGAAGAAAATTCATTTAAAAAGAGAAAGTGGTAAAGAAAAAGGAAACGTATTTATTTATGAATGAAGCAATGCTGATATACAGTATCTGAAAAGAGGGCTTTTAAAGTTGATCTGCCAGATCCTCCAGAGGGGGAGCCCTGTGTACAACAGGAAAAACTGTGGTTGCACTGGATTTGGGACCCTGAGTTCTGTACACTCAGCTGCAACAGTCATCGATTGACTGACGACAGTGAACGGCAGCTGTGAGGCTGTTGCGATAATCAAGGCACGAGGAGACAAAAGCATGGAAAATGGTGTCTGTCTTTAAAAGATGAAATAGACTTGAAATGTTTCTAAGATGATAAAAATGTGATCGTACGAGCATCATGGTATGCTTTCAAACAAAACACCAAGATTTCTTGAAACAGGCTTGACATGGTCTAACAGGGTATCAGTAGATTCAGTCTTCAGGAGTATTTGTCTAGTGATATTCTGAGACCCAATAACAAAGATTTCTGTTTGTTGAAGGACATTTTTAGACACCCAGCTTTTGACATTACACAGTCCTGTAGAAAACTCACCATGCCAGGATCAGTGGGCCCAGCAGGGAGGTACAAGTGGGTGTTGTCGGCATAACAGTGAAAAACTATGCCATGTGTACACATGATGTGCCCCAGGGGAAGCATGTATAAGGACACTTCAGGCACACTATACTTAATGTGAGAAAATGAAAAGACATAGTTGTCAAAAAAGACACAGGACCTCATATTTGGAAGAAAAAAACACATCAAACACTCACCCCTTTCTTGGAATATAGAACGTTTCCTCATTGAGAGAGGACAGTGGATCTGGTATGCTTAAATTCAGTTGGTTACAATTCATTCCATATATGACAAGTATTCACTTCTCAAACCACTCTGACAGCATCATTCGTTTCATCACTGCTCATCCGAACACTCAGTATGTTCCAAACACTCATAGCTCTGCCATAATACAGCTAAATACTCAAAAGGTATAATCCAGTCCTATTCATAGTGGATTAGAGGGAAATGTTGCTCATACACTGAAACCTAATGGAACCACCATGTGTGGTAAACACTTGTGTACTATTACTGTCACTCCCCATTGTGGTTCATATGTTTACTGGTCATCTGACAACATGGGAAATGTATTTCATTAACTGTTTGCTTATAAGACTCCCTGTACTCTACATCTGTACTTTCTCATAAATCCAGTGATACTGTCATGGTCCACGAAGGACTCTTGTTTGGACTCTGTATTTTGGTCTTGTTTCCTGTTTTATTTTGAAATCCCTGTTCGTGTTTCCTTGTGTGTCTTGGTATTTCCTGTCTTTGTTTTTCCCTCCAGTTTGATTAGGTTCACCTGTGTCTTGTTCTCACCTGTTTCTGTTTCCCTCGTTAACTCCTTCCCTCTATATATATATATATATATATATATATATATATATATATATATATATATATATATATATATATATATATATACATATATACACCGGTCCTCTCCCTTTGTTCTGTCGTGTCATTGATGTGGTTGATGTTCTGATGTTCTTGATGTTCATGATGTTGTTGGTTGTCTCTTCGTGTCATGTTCCTGGTGTTTCCCTGCGTATGAGTTCCTGAGTTTTTTTGTAAGTTTATTTCGTAGTTAATAAATCTTTGGACTTATTCAGCCTCCTCGCCTGTCTGCATTTGGGTCCTCTCCCTGCTGCCTAGATGGCTTGTCGTGGCAGACCTGCCTCGATGGCCTTCCTTAACAGATACATTTGCTGAATTTAAAAACAGTCACCATATTACATCATATTAATGATTGATCTTAATGTATATGACTCTATAAGTATATAGTTTGCACTATTGGCTGGGCCTATAGATGTCTTAAAAAATACAGTTGCTCCTTAAATTGTGGTTGTAATTCGTGGTCCCCTGAGGATGATTTCTAAGTTTTCCTTACCTTTCCTTAGGTGCCTCCAACAGGCCAACAATCCAAACACTGCAGCCTTTAGACTGTTTAGCCCTGTTATTATGCATTATCTTTGTCACTAGGATACTTTCTTTTGGTTCAGGCCTTTTGAAAAAGACAGCTGGATCTTTGTGAGGCTATATGATTAAATGTGGAATAAAAAATGGAAGTGAGGAAAGAAAGGAAAAGAAGGAAGTCTCAGAGGACAAGTTTCAAGTTCACCTGCCAGTGGAAGAAGGCCTTGTCCAATGCGCCCGTCAAGGTGAGATGTAACATATTGTCAGGTGGGTGGGCTAAGGACACTACAGGCTTTTAAGACATTTGGAGCCTTTTCCACTAGCACTTGTTAAGAGAGAGCGAGAAGTTATTGTAATTGAATACATTCAGACAAAGGAAGTATGAAGTATGTGTATTGTGGTTTTATATAGAACCATAATTACTCAAAAGCACTAAATCTTTAAAAAAGTAAGGGAAAGCAAGAAATGAGCAGAGACTTCATGGACCACACACTTTTCTGTTTTACATCATTCTGCCTTGTTGGTTTTGAAAATAAAGACATAAACCACTTTAAGACATGCATCTCTTTACATGAATGTCTCATTATACGTCTGTCTCATGTCTCATATTTTTGATTTTCATCCCCCGCAACCCTAATGCTTTAGTTCAATCTCACTGCTCTCGTCAACAGTGGTAGAAGTTTTCACATCTCTTAGTTGGTAAAAGCAGCAATACTACAGTGTAAAATATTCCATTACAAATCAAAGTTAAGCACTCAAAAATGTAGACTATGAAAGTAAGAAAGTATTGTAAGCTAAATGTTCTTAAGTTCCAAAAGTAAAAGTACTCTTTAAGCAAAATGAAAAATGGCCCCTGTGAGTGTCATATTATTATGCATTATATTATTGGATTATTACTACTTGTGCATTAATGTGTAAGCAGCGCTATACTGGTTTAATTGGTCGAGGCGTAGCTAATTTTAACTGCATTACCCATTAATACGCATCATGTATGTACTGGTCACATGTTTTATATAAAATGTTAATCTGCAAAGTAACAATTTACTTACTAAGCTGTCAGGTAAATGTAGTAAAAGTAAAAAAGTACAATATTTGCCTATGAATTGTAGTGGAGTGAAAGTATTAAGTAGCATGTGCATTAGTTGAGTAAATGTACTTAGTTACATTCCACCACTGCTCATCAGTCATGTTTTTATATGCAGCAGGCAGCTTTTTTTCTGTGGAAAAACCCACAGTACACTACCTCCTCAGCACCAAACAGCAAACAAGTTACCTACTAGCACAGCATTGGTGAACATTGTGGACGATTTAGCAGCTTAGATTTAAGAGCCAGCTAAACCAGACATCAAAACAGAGCTAAAAGGAGAATGTTGTTAAAGTGTTTTTCTGTGTCTTCTGACACTGTAAATAAGCACTTTTTTCCCAAGACACTCACCATAACATCTTTTTAAGGTGATAATATGTCACTGTTGTTTTTACAGCTTGTTGCACTGCCCCCAACTGGCCAAAAATAAATTCATTAAGGCAGACTTAACGTCTTCTCAGTCTATGTTTGTGACAGAACTTGCTAATAAATAATGAAATTGAAAGTGTTATAGGGGATTCACTAGCAAGAAGAGAGGGCAAGCGTCCCTCACACTCACAGTTGTCATTATGGAACACTTTAACGGCAAAATAAGCTTTAATATCCATCAGTGATGCAGCCTGAAAGACAACAGAGGACCGTCTTCTACCTTGATCGCTTTACTTTTCAGAGGCTCCACCACTCCCTCTTACACATCAAGTGTCAGATATTGCACAACTCTTTCTGTAATAGTCCTGTCATGTCTGAATAAAGCTGTTACTGAACATTTACATAAAGGACACCTATATCTAAATGACAAAAAGTCATTACTTTAACAGACAGATGAAGCCAGCAATGTCCAGCATGGACTTCTGCTGCAATCACATACTATGTGGTGGAAAGTGTAAACTACATTCTATGTAGCAGCTGTGTTAGACCATTTGTATTCTTAAAACAACTGGTTTTTCTTTCATGACACAAATACCAAATCCAATCTAGTACAGCACCAATAATACAGCCACAAAAATTACTATAGAGCTGAATCTACACCTCTTTGGCAATCTCAACAAAAACACAACATTACAGACTTCACAGAGGTAGATTTTCTTGGATTTGTTGGATAGATTGTATTGGTGATTGGATTATATTGAAGATTGTTGGTTTTACTGCGCTCAGCCCTGTACTTTTCTTTATTGTGTTGCAACAGCAGTCATTACCTATCATTGTGTGCTATATGAGGGTAGAATCTTGCTTATTGGAGAGGTTTGGCATGACTCTGTATTTCCTCCCACTGTCCTCAGTGTTTCTTTGTTGGATGATTTGTTTGGCCGGGGGCTGTGTCTGTTCAATTAAGTGTCTTGAATCTAACAGTCAAACTGCTATAAAAATGACCAAACAATGTCTGTTTTGTCTTGGAGTTCATGTAGGAAAAGTGGACAGAGGTAATTGCCCAATGATTACATTTGACTTACATAATTGCACAACAGGGATAGCGTGTGCAGTGCTTTGTTTGGAGAATATTGATTTTGGGTTATATGTGCTGAGAAACAGAATAAATTGGTTTGCCTGTTTTTCTGCTCCCTTGTTGGACAATAAAGGCCATTCAGTGTTTTCATTAAGTTTTCTTTTTTTCATGCACCAATCTCAGCTGAGCGGCACTGAGCCGAACATTCAGCCACCACAGCAATGGGAATCTGCATGGGCAGAGTTTTCATGTTTTTCAAAGTAGAAGCAATTTGTTAGAAATGCTGCTGCTATGGTATGCATTGCAAGATTAGCACTCACAAGAGCTTCAATAATTACAAGTCAACATGAACTACATATGAATCTTGAAACCAAAAAATGATAATATATATTACTCTAATGAGAATAACCACAAAGTAGAAGTTACTACAAAGTGTAAGGGAATTCATCACCAAGTGCAATTTTGTTTGCAGAACCCTTCATCAGCTTTCAAAGCAGCTGCAGTCCATATGGTTCTACCCACTCAGTTGATCAGAAAATGTACAGCACATGAGCAGTGGAGGGGCAAACATTTACAAACAGGGCTGGTAGCCATAACATTTTGGAGCCACATTTGTACACTGTAAAAACATTCTGTAAAAAAATAACCAAATTCAGTCAATTTTAAGTTAGTTTAATTAAATTTAGCAAACCAGAGCTGGGAGAGTGAATGTTGGACTTTATCAGGTAATACTATGTTAATGCTGTGTTTCCAGCTTGTTACACTACCCTCAAAAGGTTAGAAAATCAATTAATGCAAGTTTCATTTAATGGATGATGAAATTTTACAGTTTAAAGAAGTCTGGTCTAAAGGTAAGAGAGTGAACGTCTTTCTCCCTGTATCCCACAACTAAAAACAAGTTAACATTTGAAGCTTTATCACTATGTATCACAGCTACAGAAGTTATCAGGACTCACTTTTGTTCAGGTGAGATACTAGCTTGGTTTGTCAATGTTAATTTCCTTTAGATGCTGATATTTCTAAGCCCAAACAACTTATCTTGTTTTTCTCCTAAATATAATTGGCATTTTTATAGCATAGATTATGGAAGGGTTACTGGACCAGTGGCTAGCATGCACAACAATATCACAATCAACACTATCAATACAGACAATTATTATCTTATTACTACCCAGTTTTATCACAATCTTATTTCTAAAAATAGTGGACCACCAGCCAGCTTTCCTTTCTTCAAATGATCAGTCGTCTCTCTCCCTGTGTTCAGTGAGGACTTCAGAATGAAGCTGTTTCATGAGGCTGTCTCCACAAAGTCACCATCCGTGTTCCCACAGTCCTAATGATGGAGGCTGTGCGGACCACTGAACAGTGCATATTTTTCGAAAATGTACCCTAAGATAACAGAAAATGACCATATAATCAATACCAGTAACATGCTTCTGTCACCAGCTGCTAAAGTTTTTGACTTTCTAAACTTAACTCTGAGCCTTTCTGTATTAAAACACCCACATCCCCACAATTATATACTGTGCAATGTGCAATAAAGGCATTGCCTTCTTTCTTTAACACATTCCAAACCCCCGAGATGACTGGAATTGCTGCAACCTCAATAAGACAGTAGATACTGGAAAGTGGAGTGCAGAAATGAGACAGCTCTCTTTACTATTCTATTAGTGCATGATAATGGTTTGCCCTCTTCTGACCCCATCTGGGCCACAGTTGATGTCCCAAGACAGTGAATGTTGTGACATGTTAATAGTCACAATGCTACATGCCATGTTCCCATTATCAAGGATTCCTCTCAAGGAATCTCAAGAAAAGTCACATTTTCCAGTCTTTACTTACATTTTTAAACTCCTTAAGTGTTCAAGGAGCTATAAAGAGGAGAGAGATGGTGGTTTTTGGAGGTGAATAAATTTGAGGTGCTGAAAAATTTAGCTTATACTCTTTATCCTGACTGAAGGCTGGTGGACGGCACCTTAACTATTAATAGTGCATTTTTCAGATAACTGCTGCTGCGTTTGATATTTATGGTCATGAATCAGCTGGTAGCATATCTTCTTGTCTCCCTTTGAATTTAGTTATGGAATCAGATGGGTCTCTATATTAATGAATGCGCACAAAAGGATTCACAAATGTATTTCGTGATTTACATATAAATGACTCTCTCCACAAAAATACTTTTCAATGCACACAAAAATATTTATCATTGTATATAAATGTAAAAAATATCCACATATAAAAAAAAGAAGCTTCACAAATGTATTTCTGATTGTTAGGATGGCCGTGTAGCGGCTGGACTTAAACAGTAGGAGACTTGAGGCTGAGGTTAGGTGCATACCAACCAGGTGTTTGATCTTGTGATGTATTTATTGTGGGTGAAATAGTCATCTTCACATAAAATTACTGAGGACCACAGGACGCATGTGGTCCTGACAGCAGCTGTGCTTGATGGAAAGTGGCAGCCTTATATAGCCTGCTGCTGGCTATGACCTCGACCACTACCACAGTATAGGGACCTCCATCCCTCCCCAGACATCAAAAATACAAAAACACAACCAATACATTACAACACATGTACACCACACTACTGTCGGATAGTGTATATCATCTTCCTGCATATGACTCATTACAATACCACCACAGAAACTGAAACAGCAGAATAAAGTACCTCCACACCCCTACACTAATTACCACGTGGTATCTCCCGGAACCTTCGAATTGGCGCTCACATACCCCTAACCCTCTTTTAACCCGAACACCCTGAAGAGGAGACACAACAGAGGTGAGTGACCCGAACACAACAATGCACATTATACCACTGCACACTTAAACAATGAACAGTAAATTTAATCTCTAGGCCAAGGTACTACCCCATAAGCAGATTACGCTAAAGGTACCCAACTAACCACACTAAATGTATGCTTGTCTTCCCAGGGCCGGCCTTCAATCATGTCCAGCTGCGAGGCAACTACACTATCTGCAACACACATCATGCAACAATTTCAATAAAAGCCAATACTAGTAATGAAGAGGACCTTCATTACACTGATACACACACATACAGTATTTATTGTTTTAAATACATGTTATAGAAATCCACAAATATAAGTATTTAAAAGTATTTGCAATTTTCATCAAAAACGTGTGAATGTTGTTACATTATATACGGACTGTTGAACCTTCATTTACAAACTGCTTGTCAAGTATGAACTTCACTGCATTTTTTTCAAATGGGATCATCTGTAGCCTATCAGATGTCTCCTTCCATTTCAGCCAAACACATAAGCTTAGATTCCAGGGTATGATGTAATGTGATCACATGGCATTACATCTGCGCAGTCTGCAATTATGAACACGAGGATGGACATGAAACAGCTGCCCAGAGGTCGCCCTCAACATGGCGTCTGGTTGCTGCTCTCCACAGTTAAGTGATAACTCCCATGTCATGCATGATTAAATATGAATGCTTTCTAAGTTAGTGGTGGTTAGTTATAAGAGTGGTGAGACTGAACCAAAACACGTCAAGAGTCAAGTTTCTCTGTGGCTTTGTCAACACCTTTTAACATAAGTAGTAATACCATTTATTAATAAAATAAAAATACTGATTAGAACAGCTTTAAAGTCAAATTAAGCAATTTTGGAGCACTAATTTGGCAGAAAAACTTTGAAACAAACTTACAGTCTTGATGCATTATATCAACTCAGTGGGGCTGTTACTCTATCATTAGCTTAGCTGCAGTTTAAGGCTTTGGACCAGTTAAAACCTGTGTTGTCTGGAACAGAATCACATGGTCTTTTAAACCCTATTGCTGTGTTTTCAGAAGCTTAGGTTTAAACTGTGCTTGTGGTTTAGTCTAAACCCTGCTGCTAAACCCAACCAGAGGTCATCATAACCTACTGTAGACGAGGGTTAAGAGAGGTTTAAGGGAAGGTCTGTATTACTCTGATCTTTAGTAGGTATGTCAGAATATGGAGTTACAGAAGCTGTAATGAGTGTGAGTCAAATATTAAATGCTTCCAAAATGTGTGTAACCTGAAAATAATCAATGCCATCACCAGACTGAGGCAAACGGAGTCAGCCTTCCATGGAATGGAGCGTGGGGCAGGTCTTGTCTATGAGGATTTCTTCCAGCAACACTTGCCGATGAATGTTGTCACTCAAGATGAGCTGAATGAAAAAGGTGGTGAAAGCCAGGTTTGCTGCTTTTTAATAGGGTGTCCCGCCATCTGATTGAGCATTAAAATGTCTTTCTCAGGTTACTGGGGGAGCGCTTCATCATGGTAAACCAACAGTTCATAACAAGTAAGAGACAGAAAAACACAAGGAATTCATAGCAGTCTTCAAACCAATTAGCTGCAGGAAGATGAACATTAACCAACAGAACGTAATGATTTACTGTAAGTATCCAAGATGAACTATAAACACTAGTTGAAACTTATTCATCACCAGCCCCATGCCAGTCAGAGTTAAGTTTACTTGTATCACTCTGTAGAAATCACAGGTTTACCCACACTCATTCACCTTCTACAGTCAACTCAATCATTAGTAATTTGTCTTTCCATTGTATTGCACAGTAGCAATGTTTCAGTTGCATGCAAGGTCACTGGAGGGAAGATTTAAGGAATTAAGATACTCCTAATGGCTATGTGTGTAATTAGGGATCAGCATTTGTGAGAGCAGCAGCTGAAAGCGTGGTTGAAATGCTTACTGTTGGAAATATAATTCTTTACATCCTTAACAATATGCAGCAACATCTGGATACACAGGGGGACGGTGCCTTATTTAGCTGACTTCAGCAGTAAGAATCATTATTTTGCCCAACTGTTCACTCATACTAAACCTCAGACCATTTGCATCATTAAGTACTATTTCTGTCTAAACTCTGCCTGGATGAAACATCAAATTTTCAAAATGTTTAATGGAATTTGGAGTGAAAAAGAGAGGGGGAAAAGAAGCGAAGAAAAGAAAAAGGGGAAAAAGAGTGGTTAAAACACATGTAGCATCCCCTGAGGATTTCTTGGGTTTTCTCTTATTGGCATTGACAAAACCCTATGTTAGTGAGCAGGGGGGAGACAGCATTAAAGTGAGAGGATTGTTGAGATTGATGCCCAGTGAATATGCATGACAGGAGATGTCTTGTCTCAATGAGTTAGTCATAGATGTATGAAGAGTGGGCCAGGCAGAGAAAATAGCCCCTAGTGGGGTACCACCATATATTTGAACTGAACTCTGTAATTATGTATTTTCCCTTCTCTGGTAGGCAATTTATTTCAGGTCAGAGAGACAGGCAGGCAGAAAGGACACTCACTGGTGAAAATGTCATTTCAGATTCTCTCTTGCCTCTTCCAAAAGTGTGGACTGTCTGTAAAGATATTCCAGTTTGTACTTTATTTAATTAGTTTGTCACAGACAGAAACACACACTGACAGAAAACACCTAGCGGGCCAGGCCAATACTTGGCTGTTTGCTCATCAAAGGTAGTAACTAAACTGCCACAGTCCTCCAATTTAGAGACTGCTTTAGAAAAACACACAAGCCTGTTTTCTCCATGCAACTACCTAATCTTATGCAAATATAAACTTGATTGGAATCAAATGGATCTCCTTGCATCAAACAAGATTTTGTGAAACGCATAAGCAGTTAGAGTGAACTGAAACCAGAGGGTTAAGCAACATGAGCACACAGGTTTAAAATGGTTTAAAAACAGATCTATAAAAATGTCTATGGGGACTTTCACCTTGAGCAGTTTAATGTGAATCCTGGAGCAGTTTGGCAAAAATTTCAGGGTTGATTTTTTCAAACATAGGTGTGGACCAAGAAATCTTAATCAAGTTCAGCTGAATGAGGTGGTCTGAGATTGGGTGGTGTGGTTCTGCAGCCTGAATACAAACTGTATTCCCACTGGAAGAACATTCATGAGAGCACGTCTTCAGAAAAAAGACTACGAGTCTCCATACATGCAAGAGGCTCTGATGTTTAGGCACAGAGCTAAACGCTAACATTAGCATGCTAACATGCTAAAAATGACAATACCAACATGCTAATATTTAGCAGGTATAAGGTTTATCACAATAACCATTTTAGTTTTGTATGTTAGCATGCTAATGTTTGCTAATTAGTACATAACTGGGGTTTCACTGAATAAGAGAAATCTTTCACAGTGTATTGACTTAGAACTCTCACCTATGGTATGTAAAGTCTCATTGATGTCTGCACTATTGAGTTTCTAGAAAGTCTTATATTGCTCAAACAGAACTGTGCTGTGGGCGTTGTCATCATCCACTGTCTGCCCTGGGAGCATGAATCTAAGTCACCCTCTATAACTGATCTGTTACTAGATAATATTAACAGCTGAGAACAAAACAAGAACTTTGTCTAAACAGCCATACAGCTTTACTTTGGGGTGAGGCACTCAAGATAATGTAACGAGAGATCACTGAAGGACGTTGAGAAAATTGGTTTGTTGCAGCGATGAAAGCAATGGAGCAAACAAGGGAGGTACTTCTAGCACTATTCACATCAGGTGAATCGACTGGTCCACTAAGCACTGTAACAAGCAGAATTATTTACTCCTTTACACTTTTAAAGCTTGATTAAGCTATTCTTAAGCATCATGGGTATGGAAATACTCCAAGACAAGCTCACAGTCTTGATGTACATACATGACAACCTTATCAAGTTCTTACACTGAATGTGTTAGCAAATTCTTGCCTAATGAGAAAGACAGAAACAGAGAAACATGACCATCCTAAATTTAGCCCTCTTTCTTACCACCTATCAAATGTAAATCCAACATTCACTCACCTTTTACCTTTGGTTTGGTCTGCCAAATGCTGAGAACAACCACACAGAGTGGTGTGCTCTTCATGTGGTCCTTTCCAAATCCTGGCAGAAGGGTGTATTTTTGATTAGGAATGAGGAATATGTGGTGGTTGAAATTAATATTTCTTGATGAGGTAATTAAAAGCTATCTGTTCTTAGCAGCAGTGTCTTAATGGATGGGTTGCTTGATATGTTGGCAGTGATAATTAGAGTTAAGAAATCTGTTAATATTGCTCTTTACACAAGTCCCTTTTCCCTAGTGCTGATATTACTAATAGTGTGATTATCAAAGTGAGTGACACAATTTTGTCCTCTATTTCTGTCACACACACACATACATGTCTTTCTATACCATCACTGACATATTGCATTCCCTAGACCCTAACCCTAACCTCAACCATCACAACTAAATGCCCCCCTCCTCCACACACACACACACATACACAACCTTCCTAAATAATTGAAAATGTGTTAATATTAATTCTTAATCAACATTCTGATGTTTGATAATTCAAGCTAAAAGAATATTAACATTATTGCGAGAAGACATAGCACAGAATAATTCAAACTCTACATGTATTGAATAGTAATGGCACTCTAGAACTACACTATGGGGATTTAAACCCATATCACCCAATTTATTAGCCAGCTGCAACACTACATGAGGCTGGTGCAACAGTCAGAAGGACCATTTCTGTATTAAGGAAGTATGGTTAGCGATGGATTTTATTCTCCACTGTGGCAGCAAAACAAGTTTTTGCATGTACGTAGTTATTGACAGCAAACGTACCTGCACTTGTGTTGCTGGCTCATCGCAGTGTCCTCACTACTGATGAATGCCATGACAAGCTATCTGATAGCTAACTCCCCCTTGTGGCGAAATTTGAAGCCTGCTAAAATATGAGTTTGTAAGAATGTGAATGAGTAACAAACCCGTCTTTGTAAAAATATTTTGGTCTTTGCTAGATGTCAAACATTCAGCAGAGACTGCAGATTGGGGTGTTGATTCTCAGTGGGATCAGCAGCATTAGCAAACCTTTCACATACAGGATTTATTTGATTCAATGTTATTATCAAAAACAATATTTTGTGGAACACTGCTAATCTATAATTATACCAACAACATATCTGTGGCTTCAGCTGGCTGGTGATGGATTATGTCAACATGAATTAATGATGGGGAGAAGTGCATCCCAGAGTTCTTGCAATTTTTATGCTCTCTCACCTCGGATCCTCACCTGTGATGGCCCTTTCCAAGACATCACTGACACTTCAAATTGAATGTCACTCAAATCGAAGGTTGAGTGATATGGGCCATAACAGGATAGGACAGGGAGCAGTGCATGATTTGCGTTGCTCTTTTATCACTTTTACCATTTCCCACGTGAGTCCTACAGTACATCAGGTACAACAGCATGCAGTACAGGTATATAAAGGTTGAAAAGGTCATGGTAAATGTTAAAATAAATGCCGCCACATTTCTAATACAGATGTGAGCCTCGTTGTACTACTCCATCTTTCTTGGTGAAATCAGATCTGTAAATCTACCCAAAAGCTAAATCTTTTCATAGTCACCATTTCTCTTCCTGGATATTTTACAACCACATTTATTTATTATTTCATGATGATGTGTTCACATACAAATGGGACATAAATGGAGTGTTTTTACTTTTTATTTTTGTATACTGCATGTGCTCATGTGCTGATAGTAAATGGTAAATGGACTTGACTTCTATAGCACTTTTCAACCTTAACGGTTCCCAAAGCGATTCACAAATTGGTCTCATTCACACACACATTCACACATCAGTGGGGACGGAGCTGCCATGCAAGGTGCTGGCCTCCATCAGGAGCAATTTAGGGTTCCACTTGCCCACAGGAGGAGCTGGGGATCTAACTGGGATTAATGGACGACCCGCTCTACCTCCTGAGCCACAGCTGCCCCGCTGATGAGGTTATAACCTGAATATGAGTGCAGTCAATTGCACCCAGCACATTTGGAATCCCTGTTACGTTTCCAGTGGGGAATGTCAATTGTCGGGAATGTAACATGCATGGACTCTCCGTGCAGCTGGCTTTTAGAACCAGAGACAATGACGAAATGTGAAATGACTGTGCCATCGAGCACAGGAACAAGATGGTTATGCCGGGTGGAAAGGAGCTTTGTTACTGCAGGGATGTGTGGCTTTGTTTTGTTTTTTGGCTCCAGATCATCTTCCATCTCATCCAGTAACTTAAGAATGGTGTGACTTCAAAGCCTGCAGAAGTTTCTCACATTCTCCTCTGGCATGCCAAAAGGAAATACATGACTTTGAAACCCTCTTTTCTTTTTCAAATGTGCGCTACTGCACTTGTAATATCTCATGTGGATGACAAAAGCAGCCATGATGACTTCACTGGTACACATTTTACACCAGTCTTTCCCATACATACAGTAGATCACGGTTGCAATGGTCAATCAGCAACAAGAAATCTGTTTCAGTTTTGATTTGCATATATACATTTAAATTCCCTCCTCCTATATTTTGTTTTCCTACATGAACATCATCGTATGTGTTACTCCTAACATGCAGTTTTCAGTGGTGCCATTTTTTTTGCTGCTCAAGTGCCTTAAAAAGACAACTAATCTGTAATGTCAATTTTTAGCCATGCTTGCACCACAGGGATAGCAATGACGGTTGGACTGAGTGAAATAACTCAATAACAGTGAGATGGATTGGTCCCAAGAGGAAGAATCCTAATGACTTTGGTGTTCTTCTGACTTTTCTTCTAGCACCACCATGAGGTTTACATTTGTGGTTTTGAGTAAAATGTCTCAACCACTGTTGAGTGGATTGCCATAAAATCTACTACACACATTCAAACCCCCCTCAGGATACATTGTAATCATTTTGGTGATCCTCTAACTTTTCATCTAGTGCCATCATCAGGTCAACATTTTAATTTGCCCAAGAAATTGGTTTATGACCAAATACCTGCAAATCTAATGATATTCCCATCAGCCTCAGTTGCTTTCTGTCAATTTCTAAATAGCAAATGTTAGCATGCTAACATGCTAAACTAATCGTTGTCATTGTTAGCATGTTAGCATGCTGACATTAGCATTTAGCATTATGTGTAGTTTTTTCCTTTTAATACAAATTAATGACACCAAGACAAGGTCTGCTTGCATTGCAAAATTAAAACCAATTTCATCCACAATTTCACTTCATTTTAGTTCATTCTAGTATCAGTTGTTTAATCCTTTCTTATATTATTTTATTTCAGTTTAAATATATCTTTTCACCAGTAGATGACACAGGGAAGAAATCCATTCATAGTTTAATGATGTAAAATAAGGACTGCCAGCATACATATACTGTAATCCGGTATCCGGGTGAATGAGACCATGATCTGTAAAGCGCTTTGGGAACCGTTAAGGTTGAAAAATGCTATATAAGTGGAGTCCATTTACCATTCCATTGTAAGTGTCAAAATGTCTTAACAAGTGACTTCTAAGCCCCACCTGGATGAAGTACAGTACATAATGATTTATTCAGACTATCCTCAGGCTAGCAGGATAGTGATCCAATCATGCAGTCACAAGAGCCATCCACACTCTCACTGTGTGTTTTTTGACAGACGAGCTCCAATCCCATTTTATACTGTCACATTCTCACATGAAAAGTTAAGAGTTTACTGAGCATTTCCAAGTAAGGAAGGGAGTTCCTCCATATGATAAAGGCCTATCAGTCATTTTCATAGAGCCTCTAGCCTCAGTGACAGCACTTCATTCTCCTGTTTTATCTTGCATTTAATATCTTCCCAGCATCAGCATGTGGTGTTGGGCAGAGACATGAAGAGAGAGTTCTTTTTTTCCCTCTCTCACTGAGGATGCTTAGCTGCTCCACTCTCCTCTTTGGTAGAGGTCAGCAGGGAAGGACTCAACTGTTGGGTTTCCCTTTTGAAAATTATAATTATATTAAAAAATAACACCAATGGATCTTCACTGCTAGGGTTTCAGAGAGCCGAGAGAGAAAGGAACAGAGAAATAGCTGCTAACTTCAGAGAATAATATTCCTCCTGCCACTGAGGCTGGAAGCCTTTGTCTGCTCTGACCATGTGATTGAAGTTGGATCCTCTGCAGGCTAAGACTAACAATGAACTTCTAAGTGTCCAGTTCCACTGTTTATTTGCAACTGAGACTGGGGACGATTCCTTTATTCTACCCTGTGTCCAGTGTTGTGGACTCAATGACTTGGACTTAGGACTGGAATAATGCATCTGATGACTTTAGACCTGACTTGACACAATCAGAAAAGGCTGGCAACTTGACTTCAACACCAGTGAATCATGGGACTTTCGCAAGTCCCATGATTCAGTGACATCCTCATCAAGTCCACTGACAACAGATATCCTTTGACGACAGTAGCCAATCACATTACACAAGCGACATGCAAAACATTCAGCTCTGAAATGACAAATGATTGTTACTGTGTCATGGGAATAATAGTTTGATTTTAAACTGTATAGTTATTTTATTTGAAAGTAATCAATCAAGTAATCAGACTTGAAACACAAACTGTAGGACTGAAACTTTACTTGGGACTTGGCTCAAGACTTTGCAGCCTTGACTTTAGATATACTTGACTTCTAAACAATGACTTTGTCCCACCTCGGCCTGTGTCTTCCCAGGGTCCATGGGGCCATCTATCCATTCAGAGAGGAACATGTCAGAACAGTTCAAAACAAACATCCATCCCCCATCATGAAAAAAATGGCCCACTGTCTTAATTTATATCAGCACCTGCTGAAAGCATCTAATCTGATGTTAACTTTAGTGCCAATGTTTAAAGCATTTTTTGTCTCCATTTAGTTATTTAGTGTAGTAGCTTTCTGCAGTGTGTATCTCACTAGAATGAAACAATGTGATATCAGATCCAGATTATTCAGCATCAGCATAACAGCATCAACAACTGACAACAATATTTCTCAGTTAACAGAATACATGTCTACTTGTAAAAGGTGTTGAACCTACAGAGAATTGTCATTTGACTCTGCAGTTCCCCTAAGATCTTCAAAGCATTTTAGCGTCTTCGAGCTCATTGTTTGGGTTTTTGTGTCCAGTAACTATAGCTAACTTTCTCACTGCTCTCCACTCCCACAGCAGACAGCTGATACCTGCCCAGCACCACATGACAGACGGCCCAAGTTAGCAGCTGAAGAACTGGATATTTTTCTCTGGAGTTGGTGGAGACCAAAAAAGAGCTAAAATGAGAATGACTATTGGATGTACTTTCGCCAGGTGGACCCACACTCCAAATGTAATGTTGTTCTGTGTCTGCTGATGTGTAAATAGGCAACTGGTCAAATTCTAAAGGGAAAGGTTTTTATTTTTACAGGGTTGCACTTAATTGTTGGAGCAGCTACATACTATACTACAGTGTTACTGTGCAGGTTTACAAGTCACTGCAGTAATGGTGGCTTATTTACTTCTGCTTTCCCTGGATTAGGCTATATGTATGCCTGCACAAACCAGTTGACTATGTAGGCATATCAGTACTGCCTGTATTAAAAACAGATATACATTTCTGTGTTAAAAAGGATTCATTTTTTCCTTTTAATTCTTGCCCTTCAACAGAGACATCAGTACCATGTTCAGTGCGATGTCCTCTATTCAGCTGTTGTTGAGTTGGGGATTTATTTATATGAGGATGAAGAATGCACCATCACATTCTGTGGAGTGGGCCTCTGGGCAGGATTAACAGGTTACTGTCAAAAGCATGTGGCGGTACTTGTACACCAGAGATGTCTGGAAATTAATGACTCATCAGTTAAATCCCATGGTGATGATGCTTTTTATGGAGCTGAGCATGAAGGCAAAAGTGTGTGTATGTGTGCAACCATGTTGTGTATTTGGCTCTCTGTGTGTGTTATTGTGTGCACTGTGTCTGCGGTAGCATGCATGCTTATACCTTATGAGGGCCTCATCTATTTCCATCATATTGCGCCCTCAAAACATCAGCCTGTGCTGCCTGACCTGACGCCTGCCAGTGTGAATAGGCCAGAGCTGCCCAGACCGGATGAAAAAGACATTAATGAGATGACACATCAGGTCCAGTGAGCTGTTTATTTGGTCATTCAGTAGTTGAAAACTTTGCAGTGAGTGCTTTGGATAGAAACTATATAAGTTACACTATAGTTATAAAAAATGTTATACTATCTTATTGGCAAATCAGTTACTGTACTGTTTCCAGTCATCTAGACTCATCATACTATCTCATAGACTGCTAAATAATGTATATGCAAAATGTGCCCATATTTTCACATGGCAAGTAACTAGTCCTTGGTTTTAATAGGAGACTCTTGTATGAGAAATGAATGACTATTTATTTCTAGCTGTATTTTCTGACAGTAATTCCCTGTATCACAGCATCCTGTGGCATTGAGCCCTGCCAATGAAAGCCAGGGACAATTTTAAGTGCTGGAAGTTTAATAAAACATGTCCAAGTTTATTGATGAATGGCTGGCACCTGGTGTGAAAATTACACATAAAAACTGAATAATGGTTTAACTGATCTGCAATCTGTCTAAATGCATGTTAGATGAATGTGTGGATGTATGCATGTTCAATTTAATGGACAGTGTTGATAGGCTAATGCATCTTCTATGGAAGGACATAAAAAAATCAAACACAGATTCCAAGACAAGACCGTCGCTTATCAGTTACATTTTCCATACACAAAATCTCTGAGAAAATTGGAAAATCAGTTTTATAAAATTGCATTTCTTGTTCATCAGATAAATTTCTCTAAAGAATTTGAAATGTTTTATTTATTTATAAATGTTGGACAGAAACAATTTAAATAAAATAATCAGAGTCTGTTACGTCTATTCATGCCTTAGGTTGCCTGAGAGGGTGGGATCTAATCACCCAACTCAACTTGGTTCTGATTGGCCAATGGGGTCGCTCATCATTACGCATGCTTTATAGCATTGTATCTGGTCTCCTGACTGCCACGGCCACTGACATAGGCAACAACTGTATGCAAGTTACACAGTTTGTTTTTTTCCTACTAAATGCACTTTGGGCAAAGGCGACAACTAATTAAAAAGAAAGTGTCTGCTCATGTAAATATTAAGACATATAGCATATAGCTTGAGAGCTATATATGGTACTTTTCCCATCATGGCCAGGGCTTAGAAACAACTAACTATGCTAGCCAGGAGATGATTGATGAGGGTGGGAAAGACAAAAAACAAAATTCTGATAGAAAAATCTGTATTCATTTTTTGGGACTTTTTTTTAAATCTTTGATTTGGATCATTTTACCTCTGTGAGGCTCAAACAGTTATTGAAATGAAACCATGTGAGAGGTTTAGAGGGAAAATGTCTCTTTGGTGGAACTGCTAACAACTCAGACATCTGAAATGTGACAAGGAGCCACAACTACACACTGTACAAAAAACACACTGGCCAAAAAGGTTGGGAACCCCTGGTTTTATTTTAAAATATGCACTGATTAAAGATCATGTTTTTTATGTGTAGGGAATACATGACTTAAAGATACCAAAATATGTAACCATATTTAAAATAGGCACCAAAATTATATAGTGTTAACACATTAATGGTTAATGGATGGTTAATGCATGCGAGACATAGTAGTTACAGATGTAACAAGTTCTATGAGTGCGTGTGTAAAGCATAACCAACATCAACTTAGAGGTGTGGCTATCCAATAACCAGCAATACAGCTCAGTGAATAAACAAAATCAATACATATAAAGTTACAGTACATTGATAAAGTTGTGTTCCTGTAAGTGGGAGTGCTGAGGTCAGGTGATGGACCCCAGCAAGTCAAGAATGTCTTCGTTGCCTTGTCTCCGGCCTTATTCATGAAACTTTTTTACACACATATTTGATCTTAACTTGTGCGAACACACACATTGAGAACTGTCATGGGATTCATCAATGACTTCCTTTTTATCATGATATGCCATCTAGGCAGCAGGGAGAGGACCCAAGTGCAGACAGGTGGGGAGGTTGAAGCAGTTCAAATATTTATTAATTACAAAATAAACTTAAAAAACGCAGGGAAACACCAGGAACATGACACAAAGAGACAACCAACAACATCATCACAATGAACCACAATGAACCAACGAAGAACAAAGGAAAGGGACCGGTATATATAGAGGAGGAGACAACGAGGGAAGCAGACACAGGTGCATAACAAGACACAGGTGAAAACAATCAAAACAGGTGGCAAAAAAAGACAAGTAAATAATACACAAGAGACAAGACCAGGGAACTTCAAAATAAAACAGGAAACCACACACAGTCCACACAAGAGTCCTTGGGATCATGACACTTTTATTCTACAAGGTTCTAATATATAGGTAAATCAAATCTATGCTTTTTTTAAATTATTTTTTCTCTTATTTCATTTTCACAAACTAATTTAAGAGAAAAAACAGGAAAATATTTGTAAATGAGGCTGAATGTCTTGCTGCATTGTTCTAAAATCAGGGGACTGAAAAAGGGCTACCAGTCACACTGTTAACACATTATGGATGTGAATTGCCTCAAATAACCTGAAGCTGAAAATCACTTCAACCTCATCGTCACTGTTTCATTTCAAATCCAATGTTGTGGAGTGCAGAGCTATTATAATGAAAGCACATCACTGTCCTACACTTGAAGCCAAGGAGCTGCTGATGTGCTGAGTTTGTCTTTGCTTATCTGGAAATAAGTCTCACTTTTCCCATTGAGCTGCTCCTCACAACGACGAGTGTGTGTGGGTGCCAGAAGACTGATGTCTTTTGTCAGCTTTGTTTATTTTATTAAAAATAATATGAAATGAGCACACAGGGCTGCAGGCGGCTCTAGAGGGATTAGAAGTAGCTTGTATATAAGGCTGAAGTGTAATTTCAATGCCAATTGTCACATAGATGTTTCAGGGCTCTGATTACCAACTGGTCCTTCTGATGGAGCCGAGTGCGTCTTCAGGCTGATTGCATCTCACAGGAGATTACTGTGTCCTGGGAGATCATGAGGCTGCCACTGACAATGCTTTGAAGGTGCTTTGTTGAAAACTTCAAGGGAATGCCTTGGATACCTAAGATCAAAAATCATTTTCACATGATTTAAAATCGTTTCAAATCCCATCTGAGATTAAAGTCACTATATAGAGTCACACAGAAGAACATGAACTGGAAAACTCTCACCCAAAAAACGGACACTGCCACTGTATTATTATTAGTAGTAGTTTGGCAGAATCTTGTATCTTGTAATCTTTTATATCATTATTGCAGCCTTAAATTACTTAATTTATGGCTTTTACAACAAAAGGGAAGCTATAATTTCAAAAACTGTTCCAAATCACTGTTGAAAAATAAATGTGTTTTGAGGTGGTGAAGATTTTGTCGGGGGGGCATTAGTTATTGGTTTTACATAGTGACTAATGTCCTGATCGTGGTTGACATTCAGCTTTGCAGTTTCCTACCTGTCCACCCATCACAAGCTGTGAGGAGTGGATGTAAAAATGACTAACATCTCTAAAATCTGAAACATATCAGTCCAAATAGCTGTCACACCCGATGAGCCAGAATGTCACTGAACTGCTTTCATCTGAGTGTTTGTTTGAACCACAGCTGCCTTCACTGCTCTGACAAGGCCTCCATGAAGAGTCAACTATAAAACCCTCTGTCATCAACCTTGACAACTGCCTTGATTTAAAAAAATTCAAGTGCGAAATAATCAGCTGCGTTTAGTTGTTTGACAGATTTGCCGCTCACCTCTGATTGCAGATTTGCTGCTGTCATGTTTAACAGCTTACTGACTCTGTGAACAGCTTGTATCACTTACTAATACACTGGCCATGAAACATTAAACCATATGTAATGATTCAGTATGCATATTGATCTGTCAGATGGCCACCAAAAGGCAAAAGAGACAGTTTGTGGAATTTGTGTGAAAATGTTAGCTCTGTTGTACAGTAAGTAGTGGTGAAGTTGCATTGTATTGCTTCATACTGAAAGATTTTAGAGTGTTTTATTCACTCATACTGGGAAAAAAGAAAAAAGAGAATCTGTATTTAAAGTACATTACAAGCACCATGACAGCATCACTCCAAAGAAAGCCACTGAAATAGCAGAGATGAAGAAGTGAGTGCTAGTCCGATGCAGAAAGCAGTCACTTAGAACAGCTTGTATGGTTGCAAAGGAAAGGTTGACTTACACAAAAACAAGTGCCCTCATAAAACAAAGAATTGAGTGGTGCGATAGTCAGCACTGCATACAGATTTCCTGTGCTGCAATCATAGAGCATATACCCAAAAAAATGAGGGCAGCATTTGTGTCAGATGTCAGATCACTTGATGTTCCCATCAACTTCACTTTGGATGAAAGTTTGTTAATGTTTGTTGATGCATATAACATAACTGACTGCAACATATCGCAAGATATGTTCTTTTCTTTGTATTCAATTCAATTCAGTTTTATTTATATAGCGCCATATCATAACAAAGTTATCTCAGGGCACTTTTTTGAGTAGAGCAGGTCTAGACCGACTCTTTATATTTACAGAGACTCAACAATTCCCACCATGAGCAAGCACTATGTGACAGTGGCAAGGAAAAACTCCCTTTAACAGGTAGAAACCTCGAGCAGAACCAGGCTCAAGGTGGGCGGTCATCTGCCTCGACTGGTTGGGTTGAAGGGGGAGAGGGGGAGCGGGAAGGGTACTGTAGGGTACTTTGGTATTGTATTGTGCACCTATGCATACTTGCTGTGTGTGTGTATTTGATGTTATAGATGGGTTATGATGTTGGTAGATTTATTGTTGGTGATGGATTAGGCGGAGCCTGTATGAATTGGCCACAAAAGCTGTTGGGTGCGTGTGAGTGTGTGTGTGATAATGTGGATGAGCTATCTGGCTGCTGTACTCTACAAGTTCATGACAGTGTACTCCTTGTGCGTAAGAGTGTAAAGTATGTTTTTTTTCTATATATCACCTCTAAATGTTTGTGTTTCAATGAGTATCCAATCCCATAGTTTGCAAATCCCCCCCATCAGTATTGTTGTCATGGTTACCTGCAGTTTAATATAGCTGAAGGACAGTGGCGTTACATCCTGTTGGTTTTTGTTCTGTTTCCTGTTTTATTTTGAAAGTCAACTTGTCTTGTCTCTTTAGTTCCTGCCCTCATGTGTCATTGATTATCCTCACCTGCTCCCCACTGCTCACGTGCCCCTGATTCCCTCATTAGCCACTTCCCTATCTATATACCGGCTCTTCCTTTGTTCTCTGTCGGTTCGTCCTGGTTTTCTTATTGCCGTGTGTGTAGTTTTCATGTTCTTGTTCCTGGATGTTTTCACAGTGCTGGACCTGCCAGTTGCCTGCCTGTACCAGCGTGTAAGCCTGTGAACTGCTGGAGCCTCCCTGTCTGTCTGCACTTGGGTCCTTTCTAAAACAGCTCGCCTTAACAAGTGGTTAGTGTTTACTGGTTGAGAAACAAATATTAGAAAAAGATATTCTCTGTGGCCATAGTGAAAAATGAAATAGCATGTTGCCTATTTCAGCATTAAGGATAATGAATATATCAATACAAGAGAGGCCTAGGACTGTATCTCACCGTGTCTGTATGTGTACGTGATTTCATTTTGATGACTGTACCACAGAGCCCATCCAATTTGCAAATGGAAGATGAGGCTGTTCAAATTCTACAATACAGAAAATAAAATAATGGGATGGTTTCTTTAACCTTTTGTCACGAGTTAAAGCAAACTGATAACAGCCTCCATTTACATTGAGGCCACGTGCTGCTCAGACTCCCCTTGAAGAAGAGGTTAGGATACCTGTTCATACTTTTTGTTAGGTTTCTAACTTCTGGTGGTAGAGTGCAGACAGAGTGCATACATTCTGAGTAAATCTTACATCTGTCTTAAATTATGTTGATTCAATCAGTAACTAATCCAGTTTCATCTGTTCATTGCTAAACGCATCCATAGGCACTTAGAATTGCTTAATTTCTTATCATTGAATGCCTTTTACTTTTACAAATACATGAAATGAGTGGTAGCTCATTGCTCATCTATTTTTTTTGTTATCAGGATTGCAATATGTTGCATCTGTTGCCACATTTGTTTTACCTTATTTAAGTCAACAGTATATAGTATAAATTATAGCTAGGTTTGACAAAGTAGAGCTGAAGCTAATGAACTATAGCTGTGGCTGATAAACGACATGTGATACTGAAGAACAAACTCAAACCAAAACTGACAAACTACAACTGCAGTGGCTAAAATATAGCTGAAGTCAACAAACTAAACTGAAGCTAACACACTGCACCTGAAGCTGACAAATTAAAAACGAAACTGACATTTTGCATTAGCTAGCCTAACAAGGTGCTAGCAACGACGACAAAAGTCTGGCACATTTTAACATGCTTTAGATTAAAAAAAGGATTTACACATGGAAATTTAGATTGTTTGATGATATGACTTGTATGATACGCAGCTAGGAAACTTTTGTTCAGATTTTGTAGGATGTTGTCTATTTTTCTTTGTGTGGCTGCTTACCCACTTGAGTGAATGTAATGCGGCTACAAAAAGTCTAATTTATACTGGAGGCGACTATGGAATGAGCATGAATGTGCTCAGCAAATGTCATAATAATCTGCCTCTTTAATTATAAGATCTTGTGTGCAAAGTAGGCATTTTAGCCTGAGTGTGGTGCTAGAGGAATATGTACTGGACAGCTGTTGGGTATGAGTGGTTAAAATCCCTTGTTTCCATCCAGTGGCTAAAGAAATGGTTTCTTTTTTTTCCAATTCAGTTTTGTAAAATGTTCTGAAACAATTGCTTTGTTGGGTAGAGCAAAATAGCAAATTCTACAATCGAGGGTTGATTGTGTGGCTGTGTCTCACAGGTGTCAAAGCAAGCTACAGATTATTATACAATTGGCAGGAGAAAATCAGCAGCACAGAGGCAGTGTGTGTTCATGTGCAGCGCAACTTATTTAAAACTTGAGCAAAATGCGATAATAACCCCGAGGTATTTGGTACGGTGAGAAGTGCACCACTGCTGAGTTCCTGCATTTGCAGTTATCAGCTCCTAGCAAATGCCTGTTGGGTATTACTCAGCATATACACCAAGAAAAACATTTTTTATACAATCACAGCTAAATCCATGCAGTGATTGTTTAGAAACACACTCATTGCAGTTACAATGATATTTAATACCCAGAGGCAGTTTCCAAGGGCACAGAAATTCAGTTGCTCTGTGTGTGTCTGTGACTCAGAGATATCATGATAACAAAAAAACCTGTGCATGCAATAAAGAGATTTTCAAATGTGTGTATTTTAAATTGCATTGTAGTTGTCAGTTACAAAATTGTGAATCATTACTTTTAGGAAGAGCTAAATGGTTTGCAGTTTCAGACAGCCTGTGCTGTGCATGTGATGCACACAATTATATGAAAAAATGAAATACTTAAATACAGTGGTAGGCAGCTTAACACAATGCAACTTGAGAAAACATGTTCACTACTCTGACAACACATACATTAAGAAGAAAATGTAATTAAGAAGCACATTCAATAATTTGACAACATATATGTGACAAAGAAATGCCCTGCAAATACAGAAAACACAAGCAAATATTGAAAGGATGCATGTCATACACAGCACAGTGAAAATTTCAGGACACTTCAAAGTAATGATCATGCAATTAATTTGCTAGGGCTGTGTCCGAAATCACTGCCTTGTTCGCTCATTCACCACTCCCTACAGTATGTAACAGGTTACTGACTGTCAGCAGTAACTTCTGGTTCATCCTCATTTTATGTCATGTGTAGGATCTGTAACTGTAGTTTTTGCATCTATGGAATATGGGAATTTCTGAGGGCACAATAGTGCATACATTTCACTCAGAAATTGGGCAAGTAAAATGGAGGACAATAAATATAGTGCACCATGTAGAAAAAATGGAGTGATATAGGTATAGCCAATGTGTCTTTTCTCACAACAGACATTTCGACTTGTTATCGCAGGAAAAGCTCACTTCCATTTAACCGTAGCAGCAGGCCATGTCAGCGAGCCAACTTGGGCCCTGGAATAGCTAAATGGTTGGGAGCCCTTATTAATAGTATTACTGTAATAGTATTACTTGCGCCTGTGGTTCTCTTTATGACATGTTAAAGTATCTGCTGTGAAAAAGGCCTATTTTTTGTTTCGTAATTACCTTGTGTTTCATTAATTTGCCACGTCTTTTCTCTTCATGTGTTGTTAAAGGCTGTGCATGTAGCCTGATTAGACCTCTTCTCAGGACTGTGGTGTCTGTAAAGACATCTCCCTCACTGTCCTGTCAGCTTTGTTGCACCTATTAGGATGGCACAAATTACACCTTTTTATTTCTTATTGTAACATGGAGCTTAGTTCCGCCCAACTTCAATCTGAGGTCTTATCAGCCAGAAAAGCTGAAAATACCTGTATGTGTGTGTGTGTGTTTGCAGGTACTTTAAAGTGGTAAAGATGATTTTGTCTAGTTTGTTATTGTATTTTATTTATTTTTTAAGTTGCAGTACATTGATGCATTATTTGCCAGTGGATAGTAATGTATTTGGATGGGAGTAGTCCCACATACAGTAATATATAACATTCAATTTATTCCTATATTTGAACCCTTCTTTTCATTTTCCTTCATGATTTATGATTAAGTCTTTTATGATAATGTCTGTTTTTGTTTTACTTTACAATTCTGATTAAAGTAAAGTATAGTAGTAAAGCACTTTGTATCCTTATTTTAGAGTGAAGTGCTTTAAATGTAATTTAATTACTATTTATTCTTATTATTGTTATTATTTATTACTTATACACATTGACAGGCCAATCAAAATTGAGTATTCTCCAGGTCCAGGGTATAAGATCAAATATCTTTGTCCATATATCATCTCCAGTTCTTCATAGTACACTTACTCTCTACACCTTTATCACTGGCAGGCCAGTGAGGAGTATTTGGACAACCCCTGTGGTCAACAACAAATTCTTAATATTGGTGTTGAGAGGTTGAACTGCCCTGAGTATAAAAGTGTACTTGTAGTAATTTAAGTTGCACCGAGGAGCCCTAAATCTTCTAGCAGATGGTAAAAGCTGGAATGGGAGCGGAGGATGCGAGGAGGGTCAGACACTATTTTCCAAGTCTGTCTGATAACAGACTGCTCATAAAGTGACTGGAGAGATGAATATTCTTTAACTCCTTTAAATTTCATAGCAGTTTGCCCCATATGAGCGACTTGAGATTGTAAACAGACAGATTACCTTACCATGATATTTTATTATACTCTCAAGAGCTGCAGGATAATGTAACAAACATCTGTTTGACACAAAAACCTCAGAGTGCACCTGCAGATACAGTCTAAAATGAGACTTTCATCATCTCCACATCATGTTTCTATTACTCTTAACTCCTTAGAATAGATCTGGGTGATAGGCTGACCTTGGAAAACAATAGGCCTTTCTTCACCTGCTGCTCTGAGGTCACTTTCTCTTCAAACAGCTCCTTCTCCTCCCACTGAAAACAGCTGGTTAGAACCTCTACAGAGCTACATCACTGGAACCAGAATGTGGTTGTTGAATTGCTAACAAATGGCCCTTTTGTGTTCAATCAGTTGAGACACAGCTGTTCATTATTGTGTGTGTTTAAGACTGCTCTGTAGTGAACATCATAGCACTGTGTGTATGCATCATTCTCACAATGAATGCTGGGACTTCCTCAATGGTGGAGGAAGTATTGAGATAAAATACCAATACAACAGTGTAAAACTACTTCATTACAAGGGTGTGGATTTGGTTTCAGAAGAATAATTTCTTAATTTTAATTTAGAATATAAAAATTATATATATATATATATATATATATATATATATATATATATATATATATATATATATATATATATATATATATATATATATATATATAGTATTTACATCTTTCCTACAAAGAGCTCTGTACTTTGCTGTCTTATATTTGACTAATGTTCAACTTTAGCCTCTTTTTAGGAGCTGTAAATAAAAAGATCCAAAAAAAGTTGGCAGTACATAGATGTACATAAGTATTAGCAGGCAAATGTACCAAAGGTATCATAAGTAAAAGTACTCACTCTGCAGTAAAATGTCCCTGTGACAGACAATTAAGACTGATATATCAAGCTGCATATTACTGTTGCAGCTACTTGGGGTGAAGCTAGTTTTAACTGTTTTATATATAGTTAGGTATTTTAGTCCAGTGGTTCCCAACCCAGGGGTCAGGCCCCTCCAAGAGGTCACAAAACTGACGAGTCATGAGATGATTAATGGGAAAGGAAAGAAGAGGAAACAAAGTTCTGCTACACACATTTGTATTAATCTTTTTGATTGACTCAATCTCTGCTGTTTTTGTGAAACATTGGCTCTGACCTCGGCAGAGGAGTGGGGAGACTCAGAGCCTACAGGCGGATGTTGGGGAACAGGTGGGGCTATTGAAATACCAACAGCAGAGGTGGCAGTAGTGGCAGCTAGGAGCAGCAGCATAGCTTCTGGGTGACCAATCCCATGTTAGGGTAAGTGTGCCTTTCATATACCACTGAGAAGGGAGAAGTCATAGGCAGGTGGTTGGCGTGGATGGTTGGGGTTCCCATCCTTTGTTGTTAGGTTCTTTGGTTAAATCATGGAAATATCACTGCTTGTGTTAAAAGTCAGCACCTCGTGTCTCGTGCTTTAATCAGTGTTGACTTTTTCAATATTTAATCAAACCCACTTCTTGTATTTCTCTAACCTCAAACAAGTACTTTGAGTTGCCTCAACGTAACCATAAAAATATGAATTATGCTCCACGTATATTCCTAACAATATGCCAGGAGCAGATACTGTAGGGAAAACATATCAAATAAGTTGGCATTAAACAGATATGTTCAATATAAACATGTTCTATTTGTATAGATAAAAAAAGTGATCCAGTCTGCTATGTTTCCTAAACATGTCTTTTCTACTGCCAGTACAGTATGCAATATAGGCGATACAGTAGTGCAATTATAAGGGGGAAGGTTTCAATTATCATAGTCATAATAATTATAATAATCATAATAGCAAGACTAAGACTCAGTCCTGCTCCACACCCCCACCTCCCTCTACACAAGAACCCTTGGTGATACAAACACTTGCATAGCTCCTCTGACAACTGCTACGCTGACGACACACAGCTATTCTTCTCTTCCCCCTTTCTGACACTGAAGTGGAGGAAGGCATCACTCCTTGCCTGGCAGATATCTTTGAATGGATATCAAGGAACCACCTAAATCTTACTCGGGACAAGGCTGTTACACCCCAAGCTGGTCCAGGGAAGAGGGGGGGTAACATAAAACTAGACTAGAGATGATTTTTTGAGTAATTCAGTCTTTTATTGCCAGATATGGAAGCTTAAATGAGACATCAGGGACAGTTCTGGCCAAAATAACAAAGAAACCAGCCGGAGTATAAATAAAACCACAATACTAAATAAACTACCCAAAATGTAAAGTTACAGTTCTAAACCAACTCCCTGTCAACACAAAAACAACTGAAAGAAAGAAAAGAGAATGTAATACAAATGAGTTGTTATGGTTCAAAAACAACAGGTAACAGTAACTTCAAATAATTAACAATAGAAATCCAATAGCAATTCGGCTACCTTTCTGACATTAACTGACAAGAACATACACAAGAGCTATGGACTACGTTCTGACAGAATAGCTCAGAATGCACAAACTATCTGGGTGTAAGTAGGCAGGAAAAGTGGCCAAGAGACCCAGAAGGGCAGCTCCTCAGTCAGACCAACAGTGATTGGCTGCAGGTCCCCAGATTCCCCAGCCAATAGTACGAGGGAAGAGGAGGAACTAGAGCTGAGGCCCACAGTGCCTAAAGAGCAACACAACACATATTAACGCATTTTAACACTTACACGTTCATGTATGGGGGCATGTAACAAAGACTAAGCTTGTGTCCCTTCCTGGGTGGGAACCCGGATGATGAACTGTTGGTCTTACCTGTACGCCATCAGGAGGACCCACCCCTGGCCCAGGTGCTCAAATACTCTGATGATGATGCTAGATGAAAAGTCAGCTAAAAAACAAGA
Source organism: Macquaria australasica (assembly GCA_005408345.1). Taxonomy (NCBI): domain Eukaryota; kingdom Metazoa; phylum Chordata; class Actinopteri; order Centrarchiformes; family Percichthyidae; genus Macquaria; species Macquaria australasica. Next base: position 153,470 of record SEMN01000638.1, read on the forward strand.
ATGTCAGCCTCATGGTGGCATGAGAGGAAAAGTACAGGGATCACCATCCAATAGTTGTCCAGACCGTCATCGCCATCCCTGCAGCCACACAACTACCATGGCTAGAAACCATTTAACCACAGAAGCCAATACGCTTATTTCATGCGGCCGCCATTTTGAAATCGAAAGCGAGGCGGAGGTGGGAGGCGCCCTAGTGGAAACCTGGAAGTAGGGCAAACAACAATGGCTTGGACCACAAATCTTGAGCTGTTACCACATTTTACCACGAACGATGTTGAAAAATGGGCCGAGGAGGGATGTCAAATACCAAGAGCAGTTTTGTTGAAAGGACACAGCAACTGGATAGAGGAGTACATTACTGATATCGAAGGTAAGTTAACGCTTTTGCCAGTCGTATGTTATGTGTCGGTGTGCTAGCTAATCAGCAAACATCGAAATATTGTTAGTAGCTTGAACGGCTAACGTTTGTCATAAATAAGCTTAATTTAACTTTCAAAGTTTGTGGTAAACTATTGGGTACATTGCACACAGTGCTTGTTAAGAAATTAAATGTGCTGTATATTGTCAAGGTAACGTTACATTTTGTGTTAACCAACGTTAGTTGTCACAAATATAAGACCTAAGTTATCTGATTCGTCAGTCAGGATGAGCAAGGCAGGCTGTGTTGTGAGGGCCAAGTCATTTCGTTCATTGAGAAAAAATGACACCCCTTACAATATACAGGTATTTGGGTAGTAGACAAATAAGTGTTCCAAGTTCAAAGTTTGTCCTGTTCAATCCGTTATTACCTTTCCCTGCTGGACAACTTACACAAGCACCATTGTCCTGAGCTAGGTTAAAAGAGCTGGATGCATATTGCTAAACGTATATGATACGTTACCCATAGTGCATAGTTAATTGATGGGGTGTGAGTAAATTGTTTTTAAGTCCCAGCAGGGTCAGGTACTTTAGCTCAAACGGATCATGGGTTTTCACATAGAAAAAAAAAAACTTCAGCACCGCCATGAGGAATTATTGCAGGAGGCTGTTTGGTTATATATCCTCACTACTGAAAATCCATGATTCTACAAAAGTGTATACTAAGTTTGAACTTAGTTTACCAGTTCTAACTTTATTTTTAAGCTTTTATCAGTTAACAATACATCATGGAAGGAGCTTATACTTGTAAGCTTATTTTACTAGTTTGAAAAATCAAAACAAAGTAACTGACAGACTCAGCATAAAAGTAACTTCAGCCATTTCCAAAGAGTTTCAAAGGATTACCAGCCTAGTTGGAAAGAGAGCACTTCCACGATGTTGATCTCCATTTAATAAGGAGCATGTATCATATTCTGTTTTGTAGTCCCTCAAGGTACACTATGTATTATAAGGAAGAAAAGTTGGACTGTCCTTTCATTTTCTTTCTTGAACCCATAGTTCTATAAACGTCATTCTAAAGCTTAAGGATGTATCTAATTAAAATTAACATTTAATGGCTTGTTTCCTTTCTGTCACTATAGGTGGAGTTTCCATCTGAAGGCCCCTTCATTGGACAGTCAAAGTGCAATTGCAAAGCCGGCCAGGGTCACTGCAATCATCAAGTTGGACTACTATACACTCTTGCACATTTTCTTAAACTAGGCTGCAAATCTGTCCCTCCTACAGTTAGTAAAACCTCACTGCCACAGACATGGCATGTTCCTCCACGTACATTTGGCCTCACCCCAAAACCTATTAATCTAATAAAAGTCTCAAAATTAAAGCCACCCACAGCAAATCCACCCCCAAAGAAATATAAAAGATGTTGTGATGGTATCATACCCAACCTCTATTGCCCTGTTCCAGTTCCCCTACCAAGTGATCAGTTTGCTCAAGACCTTCAAAAGAACCTTGCTGATATTGGAAGCAACTGTCAAATGTATCATCTACTGCTAGCATCAAACAGACATCCAGTGGACAAGGTTGCAACAGAATTTGGAGAATTGCCCCGTGGATCAGTGTTGACCTACCAGGCCTTCGCCCTGCCCACCACCACTACCACTGACCATCATCCACCGTTTCCTCTGCCACCACTGACATCTAATTATGCCACTGCTCTAAATGAAAATGAGAGCAACTACTACTGTGGCATGACTGTCACCCTCTCTGATGCAGAGTCACTGGAGATGGAAACTAGGGAACAGAGCACAAACAAGACCTGGCACCGTGTCCGCTCCCAGCGTCTGACTTCTTCTGTTTACAAAAGGATTGTTTCAGGGATTGCAGACTTCGACAGCTTAGCAGCCAGTATGCAAAGACAGAAGAGGGCTGTGCAGACACAGGCAATGAAAAGAGGGCTAGAGATGGAGCCAATTGCAGCAGCACAATATGAACAGTTAACAGGTAATCACACATTACCTTGTGGCTTCATCATAAATCCTCATGCCCCCCATTTAGGTGCCTCACCTGATCGTAAGGTGGTTGACAGTGCTGGGATTCTTCAGGGACTTCTGGAGATTAAGTGTCCAGATGTGGACAGTTTGGTTGAGTGCCGTTACCTTTCTGCAGGACCAGATGGTGCTTTTGCCCTTAAACCCAACCATGACTACTATTACCAGGTAATGGGACAGATGGGCATCACAGGGATGATGTGGTGTGATTTTTTTGTCCATTGCACCAACGACTACCACCTGGAGCGGATCTGCTTTGATGCCGAGAAATGGGAGTCTATGAAAACTAAGCTGGACATGCATAGGGTGGTTCATAAGTGTACTTGGTACCAGAACACCTTAGGCCGCAGGTTGATGATCGACTTTGTGGTCGTATCGTCAGATCTGCGGCCGTATGTCTTGGACACTCGGGTGAAGAGAGGGGCAGAGCTGTCAACTGATCACCACTTGGTGGTGAGTTGGATAAGATGGCAGGGACGGCTGCCGGACAGACCTGGCAAACCTAAACGTGTAGTGAGGGTGAACTGGGAACGTCTGGTGGAGGGCCCTGTCTGCGAGATCTTCAACTCCCACCTCCGGAAGAACTTCTCGCGCATCCCGGGGGAGGTTGGGGACATGGAAACAGAGTGGGCCATGTTCAAAGCCTCCATTGCTGAGGCGGCCGCTAGGAGCTGTGGTCAGAAGGTCGTCGGTGCCTGTCGAGGCGGCAACCTTAGAACCCGCTGGTGGACACCGGCGGTGAAGGAAGCCGTTAAGCTGAAGAAGGAGGCTTTTCGGGCTTGGCTAGCCCAGAGGTCTCCTGAAGCAGCGGACAGGTACCGGGAGGCCAGAAGGACGGCGGCCTCGGTGGTCACCAAAGCAAAAACCCGGGTGTGGGAGGAGTTTGGGGAGGCTATGGAGAAGGACTTTCGGTTGGCCTCAAGGAAGTTCTGGCAAACCGTTAGACGACTCAGGAAGGGAAAGCGGGGCTTGGCCCAGGCCGTGTTCGGCAGGGGAGGAGAGCTGCTAACCCAGACTGGGGATGTTGTCGAGCGGTGGAAAGAGCACTTTGAGGATCTCCTCAACCCGACCAACATGTCCTCAGTGGAGGAGGCAGAGTTTGAAGACTCGGGGGAAGACTCACCCATATCTCTGGCAGAAGTCTCCAAGGTAGTCAAAGAGCTTCTTGGTGGCAAGGCGCCAGGTATAGATGAGATTCGCCCTGAGATGCTGAAGGCTCTGGACATTGTTGGGCTGTCTTGGCTGACACGCCTCTTCAGTGTCGCATGGAGGTCGGGGACAGTGCCTGTGGAGTGGCAGACCGGGGTGGTGGTTCCCGTCTTCAAAAAGGGGGACCGGAGGGTGTGCTCCAATTACCGTGGTATCACACTGCTCAGCCTCCCCGGGAAAGTTTATTCCAGGGTGCTGGAAAGGAGACTACGACCGATTGTCGAACCTCGGATCCAGGAGGAGCAATGTGGATTCCGTCCTGGCCGTGGCACAGTGGACCAGCTCTTTACTCTTGCAGGGCTGCTGGGGGGTTCATGGGAGTTTGCCCATCCAGTCTACATGTGTTTTGTCGACTTGGAGAAGGCTTTCGACCGTGTCCCCCGGGGGGTCCTGTGGGGGGTACTGCGGGAGTATGGGGTACCGGGGTCGCTGCTACAAGCCATCCGGTCCCTATATAACAGAAGTGAGTGCTGTGTCCGCATTCTCGGCACAAAGTCAAACACATTCCAAGTGGGTGTTGGACTCCGCCAGGGCTGCCCCTTGTCACCAATTCTGTTTGTGATATTCATGGACAGGATTTCAAGGCGCAGCCGGGGGGAGGAGAGTGTCCGGTTTGGTGGTCTCAGAATAGCATCTCTGCTCTTTGCGGACGATGTGGTTCTGTTGGCTTCATCGGGCTGTGACCTTCAGCATGCACTGGGGCGGTTTGCAGCCGAGTGTGAAGCGGCTGGGATGAGAGTCAGCACCTCCAAGTCCGAGGCCATGGTTCTCAGCCGGAAAATGGTGGACTGCCCCCTTTGGGTTGGAGGTGAGTTACTGCCCCAGACGGGGGAGTTCAAGTATCTCGGGGTCTTGTTCACGAGTGATGGTAAGATGGAGCGTGAGATGGACAGGCGGATCGGTGCAGCATCAGCAGTAATGCAGGCGTTGTACCGGACCGTGGTGGTGAAGAGGGAGCTGAGCCGGAAGGCAAAGCTTTTCGATTTACCAGTCGATCTACATTCCAACCCTCACCTATGGTCATGAGCTTTGGGTAGTGACCGAAAGAATGAGATCGCGGATACAAGCGGCCGAAATGAGTTTCCTCCGCAGGGTGGCTGGGCTCACCCTTAGAGATAGGGAAAGGAGCTTGGACATCTGGAGGGAGCTTCGGAGTAGAGCCACTGCTCCTTCGCATCGAAAGGAGCCAGTTGAGGTGGTTCGGGCATCTGATTAGGATGCCTCCTGGACGCCTCCCTTTGGAGGTTTTCCGGGCACGTCCAACTGGTAGGAGGCCCCGGGGCAGACCCAGAACACGCTGGAGGGATTATATATCTCATCTGGCCTGGGAACGCCTTGGGGTCCCCCAGGAGGAGCTGGAAAGCGTTGCCAGAGAGAGGGACGTCTGGACAACCCTGCTTAACCTGCTGCCACCGCAACCCGGCCCCGGATAAGTGGAAGAAAATGGATGGATGGATATTCTTCTTTGAGTATTTTCTGCCTGCCCTGTGCAGATGAGGAGACCATAGATATAGGAAACACACATGCATACAAAATATCGGGCATCATTCATAGATAAAACCACTGGTAATAGTAACGGTTACAATTTCTGTATTCTGAATTTTTTTTACCTAAAGTGGCAGAATGAGTCAGTATTTTTACATCAAGAATGAATTACGCTAATGAATTAAAAAATGTCAATGCATTGTTTTATTGGTTTAGAATTACCCAGCATACAAGTTGTCTTAAATTCATGTAATTTTTAAAACATGTTATCACATTTAATTGTCTCAGTTTAATAAAAGTACATAAGAGCTGAACTATGGAATCATATCTTACTCAAAAACTCATTAACTAGTTACTACTAGTACAAATTAGTCAGGCAGCAAACGAGAGTTGATCAGTGAGAAAGAAGCAGATGGACACAGGCACATGCTTACAAAAATAAAACAAATTCAGAAACATTTGATTTTGTGTTGATAGTCATTAATCATGAGCTACATAGATTGTTGGGGAAATGAGTTTTGAATGAGAATGAGTTTTGGATAACCCCTTTCAAATAGATGTTACCACAGGATTAATAAAGAGGTCCCTGAAAGTTGGTAAGTAGAGCACAAACAGTCCATAGCTGGTTGACTGAACCACACAGTGAAAGGGGCATGACGCCGTCAAATATATGGTATTCTTTGATGCGCCTGATTGCCCTCTCTATGTGGATCCTCAAGCGAGCAATCTCTTGTGTGTATGTAATTTCTTCTTTACTGAACTGTCCACTTGGCCCCACGAATGTTGGGATTACAAGTTTTACATTTATGTCAGCGAGGAGGTCTTTGATAAGAAACGCTTTATCTGCAATGACTTCGTCACCTGGTTCCAGGAAGCTCAGAATGCCTGACTCTTTGGTAATTTCCATGTCCGAAATGGTGCCTGTGTACAGGTTGCTGACTAGGCTAACTGACCCAGAAGGAGTAATGCCAATCAGTGACTTAAGCGTTGTGGTACCTTTTGTAATGGGAGTATGTGATGGTGTTCAGAACTTTTGAGCTTGCAGTTTGGATTTGGATCTCAGTACAGTCTAGCACCACCTGTGCTTTGGGGAATGTCTTTTTAAAGACTGGTGGCATCAGTTCATCTATAGCCTCTCTACTTAGCCATTTTGGTAGTGTGACAAGCATAAAGAACAGGTAGTTGCCCCATGTTATACAGGTCCTGCTGACTGTGGCTTGTGATATATTAAACCGCACAGCTAAATCCACAGCGAAAAACCCCTGCCGCACACGACAAAGGAACAAGAAGAACTGGTCAAAGAGGCATAGGTGTTGTGCATGGAACCCAGCTTTCACAATGTGATCTTCTGCTTTATTTAGCCTTTGCATTTGACTCTATCTAACCATAGACTCTGCTGTAGGTTGTAGAGCTAGGAAGACTGCTTTGAGGGTGTCAATCTTTAAATCCAGTGTAAAACATGATCAACTTGGGCTCACACTGGTAGCGTTGGAGATGAAACTGCTCATTTCTGAGGTTTTGATTTTCTTCCTCCAGACGAGCAGTCTCCCTCTGTGCTGCATCAAGCTGTTCTTCCACAGACATGGTCTTCGTCCCATAGTCATGATCACGTAGTGCCTCCAAAACCTGCTTAGAACTGTGTTAGAGAAGAGATAAAAGAAAATGGAATTACAAAAAAACAGAAAACACAAAAGAAAAGTTATTGTAAAAGACATAAACTTACCAAATATATTTTAATAACTACAAATAAATAAAAATTACGTGAAACTTTGAAATAGAATAATAATTTGTTCAAATATAATATATATATATATATATATATATATATATATATATTTTACCACACTACTCTAAAAAAGATGTCCTTCCACAATTTTTGAGCAAGGATAACCTTGAAAACTAGTCTAGATAGTGAAGTGAATGCCACACAATGTTAAATTTGTCACAATGTTCTTCGGGCTGATAAGGCACTCGGGATTACTTGGCTGAGTTGAGGATCCATGTGAAGAAGGAAATCAGAAGACTTAATAAATACTGCAGGAGTATTCTAGATACAAATATGCAGCATACCTTCATCCTGTGATTTTGCACAGCCTGGTCCTTAAGGCTTGTCATAACCCCAAAACAACACAACTACAGTTTGAGCAATTAACAGATTGATCCACAAATAAATCAAATATAATTTCAATAAAGGATTAGCCATTTTGTTATTTATGAACTAAAATACCACACACTTCCTAAATACAGTTTACAAAATGCAAATGCTATGATGCATATCATCATAAAATGAATACCTTCAGTGTTATCAGACATCACTTAAGGTTCTGAACCAACATGTGATGGGCTTAGTCCATTATTCTTTGACATTTTACAGATAAGATACGCAATTAATGAAGGTAATGATAGATTTATTGAGTAGTGCAATCAGTAGTAGCAGCCCTGTACGTAACTGGTAACTCACTTTTCTTCCTCATGCAGATTTGAAACATCCACTTCTTTCTCTCTTTCCCTCAACAAAGTTACCAGTCACACTACAAAATCATGACAGAAACATTATCCTTGATGATTAGTGATCTCAGGCTGTTCCTATTTGTATAGCTAAGGTTGCAAATACTCACAATGGTTCCCTTTCTGATCCTGACGTTGATGCTTTAGCCCCTTTGACACAAACAGGGTCCCTACACAGACATGACAATTGGGGACGAATGTATAATGTATTTATTATCTTTTCCATGCTAATACGCAATGATTTGGCTAATGTTGGATGGCGCTTACCTCTGGATGCGTTGAATTGTCCTGGTCTTGGGCTGACACCATGTAAACAAAGATGGCACACTCCCATTTCTCAGTTTGTTCAAACCGGTGAGCGACCTTACTATGCAGTCCTTGGAAAAGTGTTTTGAGCACACTCTTGTGTTGTCTGTGATCTGAGATGAGAGACGTGTTAACGTGAGTGTTGACGTGTAAATTAATCTTACGAACTTTTGGAGGTTATCAGGGTAAGCTAACGTTATGTTAGCTAGCTTAGACGCTAACTAAGCTAGCTCGTTTCATTACCTGAAAATAAGGTTCTACATCTCTCCTTATCTTGGCAATCCACTGGCGACGGGTGTCCGGGTTACTCGGAAATCGATGGAAAGACGAACCTTTATCACATTCTCGTCTTTGATAAGATGTACAGCCTGGTAAACAACAATATGCCATACCAGAATTCCCCGGCTTAAATCGCCTTTCTGCTTCATGTAAGCACCGCTCCTAGTACTCCGGAATGCCCTCCCACCGCAGCCTCGTTCTCGCGCTGGAAAATGTCAAAATGTTGTTGCCGGTGTGATATAAGCGCGTAACCCACTTTCAGCTTGAACTGCTGAGCTTTTGGTCTTCAGTATCAAAGTGTCTTACTCATTCATAGCATTATTACTATGGAAGCCTAAAACCTCTTTGATATGGAGCTTGTCCTCCTTTAAATTTAAAAGGTTTTGCATTCCGGCTCCCACCCAACCTTGTACTTTATTTTGACACACACAAAACATGCTGCAGTACTTTTCAAAGACTGATATGAATTATGTTAACAATACATGTTACATTTTCACAGGTAATGAATATTTAAAATATGATTGCATTTGCAACACTTGTTTTCTTAAAGTAACACAAAATGATACCATGCATAGAAATAGGTTGAGAAAACAAGATCATATTAACTATGACAAGGCTTGAACTCAGTTTTTCATTTTTGAAATGGAAATGCACACACAATGTTTCCAGTTAAAGCAGAAATGTAGGAACTTACGTGTTTTTTAAATATTTCTAAACATCATATAATACTACAATTGACAGCCTAATTTGAAAATGATACATTTTTTTGCAGAGGGATTATTATCCAGATGAGATATGATTATGGTGCCTCAGCATCATTGTTTTATTCTTTGTGGAGAGTCCTGTAATGAGAAAAAATTGCAAGAGAGAGGAGTGGGGTGTGTGTGTGTGTGTGTGTGTGTGTGTGTGTGCGCTTGCAAATATAGTGTGCAGAAGAGTATTATTAATCACTGGATTATGTGCAAATGAATTATACTGTGTTGTCTCCCTGCTTGGCAGCAATCAAACCCCAGGAGTTTCCTTGCCACCTGCATTACTACAGTTGAATGGCAAGCCCACTGCCACCATCAATAACACAATAGTTTAGCCTCAGATAAAAATGATAAATGCACTGGCATTCCTTCAGACCCTGATTCAGCCGACCATTTATTTTAATATTTCAGCAACTACCAGGCGCTATCGTTAATCACTGTTAGACTGCAGATAGGCAGAGAGGAATCACAAAGAGCAGAGAGCGGAGGAGCCGAGATGGGGTGACAGACGAGGGAGGAGGAGGATGGAGGAGGAGGAATGAGTTTGGGGAATGCCACTTCTCATTGGTGAAGCTGTTGCTCATCTGTCGTGGGCTCGTTGGGGCATGGCTAAAGGCTCCCGTTCAGTCAAACCCCTCTCCTGTACGCATGACATTTCAATTACACAGCAAGCTCTCATAGCTCTCTCCACAGCCAGATAAGCCAAGACACTAAATGCCACACACAGCATGGACACTCACACTCACACACACCCACACCCACCCACCCACACACACACACACACACACACACAAGCACATGCCCTGCAGGACTTGTATGAATGGATGTCATTCTTGCTTTGACAGGTGAGTGTACTGTATGGAAACATTACCAGAAACCTAACTAAAATAGATATGTGAATAATGATTCAATTTATTTGAATCACTTGTTAGGTGATATATATATAAAATGTCAGATGATAAGACAGTGAAACTAATAATAGGTATGACAAATGAAACGTCTGAGGAAAAAGGATGGATTTCAACATAATTAGGCTGTGCAAAAGACAGCACAGGACAGATAATATTGGTGGGTTGAAGTTCAGAAACTGTAAGAGTTGAGAAGAGTGTATGACTCCAATTTAAGCAGTTTCATAATGAATTATATCAGCTGGTGTTCCACAAGCAATAATGTATGATACAGATATAGGAAAATAATGAATGTGGGGAAGAGGAGGTGAAAAATGCCACAATGTGAAGCTAACTAGCTCAGTGAGAACATCCAGGGTAGGTGTAGTGAAGCCAGATAACTTGAAAAATAAGTTACAAGAACTGGCCTCGTTAGGGTCATTTCTTTCAAGGCTTGAATGTTTCGAGCCTATTTATATATTGTGTATGTGGGCTAGCAACTGTTTGTGTTGGCTTTATGTAACAGAGGTCACAATACCTATCAGAGCATATTTTCTCTCTACTGGGCTTTTTACTCGCCCTGGCATTTTGTTCTCAGGATTGTCCATCATTTCATTCGATAAATAATTATTGAAGAAGTGCCCTGAGATAACTTTGTTATGATCTGGCGCTATATAAATAAAACTGAATTGAATTGAATTGAAGAAGGAAAAGAAACTCTAAGCTAGCAGGCCTACTAACTGTCAGTTAGAAAGTGGGCTAACTCGGTTGCTAATGAAACAAAACATTAACAGAGATGCTTTCACAGAGAAACAAATCACATTTATCTGAGCATACAAGTGCTAATGGACAGTAATCTGAGGGAAACACTGGGTTAAGTATCAGCTATATACTGTATAAGGAACTATCTCTAGAAACATTTGATCTCATTTACAAAATTTGTTTTAGAAAATGACTTTTCTTTTAACCAATTAAATGTATTTGTGCATACTAACAGCAGTGCGAAATGTGTCATATTTTTATTTTTGCAGCTGACAGGAGAGCTGTTCAATTATACAGGAGGACTGCATTAGTAACATAATGTTTTATTCACCATTTGTAACCTGTAGTTTTAATAGTCCCATGTCCATTATTTGGATAGCATCCAAACAGGATGCAAAGTAAAGATGTTTTATACACACAGATAAAGAGGCTGCACTTGATGAATAGATTTTATAGTCTGATGGTTCTGTCTAAGAGGCAAACATTGTGCTGGCAATGCTTTTAAAATGTACTGAAACATTTCAAGGAAACATTTTGTCCTGGAGTACTAAGGTTATCATTTCAAGCCATGTCTAGAATTTCTGTAAGATTCAGATAATTTCAAGGCATACATATAGTATTTCTGTTTCTTAATCTATAACATGACTATAATATTTCAAACATATCTGACCCTCTGCACTACTGAACAGCTCCTTAGTTCTCCTGCATGCCTCAGCTGCACCTGCTTCACCTTGATTACCCTGATCACCTACAGCTGCTTCATATTAGCCACAGTGTATTTATGGCTCTCTGATTTTCTGAGGGTTTTTTTCCCTACTCAGGTCCTACCAATTTTGGCAGCACCTGGAAGTTGCTCGATGTCCCTTCTGGATCCATATTTTTTATAAACTGTAGGCCTGTGTTTACAGTCCATCTACTTAATATTGACATTCTATATTGTAATTTCACTGTAATTATGTATACTCTGTAATTGTGATGGTACAAACACAGGATAAGACCCAAGAGCAGGAACCACACAGGAGAGGACATGATTCAGAGAAAATCATTTACTTCCAGATCCGAGGTCATACACAGGTAATACAGTCAACAGGGCAGAGGTACAGACAGGGAGGAGGCAAGGGCGATTCCAAAAAACAGGCTCAGGCGAAAACCAAAGGTAACAGGCAAGGGGTCCAAACACACGAGAGGTCAAAAATGGCATAGAAACGCTGGAGAGCTTGACACAAGGTAACAAGACAATCTGGCAACTGGCAAAGGGAAGAAGACCGGTATAAATACAGAGAAAGCTGTATTGGATTCAACATTGTCCTCTATTTCTGAAATGTCCTCTTTCATGGCATTGATGTTTTCACAGATCCGGTCAACAAGCTCAAAGGCTCTGAACCTTTTTGTCAGCGGACTGAAATGTGAGCAGGGAATTGTGGGTACTGCCTTGTGTGCTGTGGAGACACTCTGGGGACAGACTGGCTTTCAGGGTCACGTGATTGATGAAACTAGAGAAAGGCATCTGAATCCCTTGGGATATTTAACGTCACGTTAAGCTATTAAAACAAAGGCAAAGCAGTTAGATAAAAGCACAATCAGTAGAGAAGCAGACAAAACCTTTATCCTTGATCTGCATTAGTTTCTGGGGTACTGAGATGCTGCCTTTTCACAGAAAAGTACTATGTGATTCCATAGACTCATCCGGCCGAGCTTTAAGAATTTTTCACCATAGCAAATTTCTACCATTATTACAATTTCTTAAAAATATGTGTTCCTTAGGGTTGTGGCCACTTTAATGTAGCTACTTAGCTATACTTTACTGTAGCCAGAGATGGCAGACATTGACTACAGGAGGTTTCCATCCATCATGTGTCTGATCATTTTCAGTTTGTTCATAAAAAACCTGAGTGGAACTGCCAGAAATTAAAAAAAGGTGATACACAATAAAAACATTTACAGTTTCAATTGTCACGATTGACGTTGTAAGAGCTGATAAGAAGAATATAGCAAGAACTCAAAAAACGAGAGAAAATACAAATGCCATCTTAGTCAGCAACTCTATGACAGATATGTAACATTGGTATTCTGCCCAAATTATATCCAAATTAGTCCATGTTCAAATATGGCTGCTGAAAGTGGTTGGACAGAATTTGAATTAAATTAAATTCAATACATCCGATCATGCCTGTATATACTGTGATTTAAAAATGCGAATGAAATTGAAGAACGTGAAGCCAATTTCACGTACTGTAGATATCCATTGGTTTCATGCAACACCAAATATAGCAGGAAGTCCATTACACAAGTCCTCATTCAATATTTAATTATTATTAAATATTCAGTAAGCCTGTGGCTGCAGGTAGAGCAGGTCATCCACTAAGTGCAGGGTCAATCCCCGGCTCCTCCTGTCCACATGTCCAGGTGTTCTTGGGCAAGACACTGAACCCCACACTACTTTGAAAATGATTAGGCCAGCACCTTGCATGGTAGCTCGCTTCCATCGGTATGTGAGTATGTGAATGGGTGACTACATAAATGCAGTGCATTTACCAGTTCCCATTAATTTATTTAAAAATCATACTTACCTAGTAGCTCACATTGTGCTATAATGACAATTATTAGTATTTATTTCAAAAAACTTACTGGGTCTGCTTTTCTCTTTTCTCTCTACATAACATTATATACTTGGTAATAACAAACTACAACACACGATAACAAAACTGTCAGCAAATGATTTTCATACTATTACTTGTCCGTGACTCTGACAGTCACTTAAAGAAACCTCAGCAGTTTTAACAAATCAAAATACTCATCCATCTCCATACTTTAAACCCATTTATTTGCAGCTAGAAAATATACAGTATCTCTGTTTGAATTGGCTTGTGTAACTTGCCAGGAGGTAAGTGGGTATCACAGTGCTCATAGGAGTCAGCATTGGGGCATAAATTACACACGGACTGTTTGGACTTGGCTATAAACCTTCAGCATCCAGCCTTTGAGGGGAGCAGCACAGGCATAAAACTAATTGTACTATGCTCCTTCCTGTCAGCTGATGAATTCATTTCTGCCTGCTTATTTTCAGTTGTTGCTGAAACACTTGAGCAGCTCATTACGTTGCCACGTGTATCACCCTGGGGAGAGAATCATCTTGCATCCTGTCAAAATAAAGCTAACATGATCAAATAAAAGGCAGCTATGGCTGAAGACATTAACCAAGGTTTTGAGGAAATGGTTTTACATTATACTGAATTATATGAATCACCAAACACCAAATGAAATGAAGTTCCTTCTGATAATGCTGGTAGAGGAAAGGTCTTGGGGTAAAACCAAAAGGGTTTATTGTCTTGGAAGCAACAATGTTATGGCCATCTGCTTCTTAGATTGTGAGACATTTTGTTTGCAAAGATTTTATGTTTAATATTTGTTATGTACAGGGGAAAGTCCTGGCATGTTGGTGCCACTAGGGGAAAGTCAGTGGGTCACCAAAATCATTAACAATCATCCTCTGTACCTTTCAGTGAGATCATTCTGGCCTAAGTTATTTAGGTCCTGGGTGATGGTTTGGTTCATGTGATTTATGTTGATTAGGGCACAGATCTCAAATACCAAATATTAGGGATGTCCCGATCAGTCCTTTAATATTGGGTATCTGCCAAGTCCGATCTGATACTTGCATATCAACAAAACGTTGAATGAAAGATGAACTGGGAGTATGTGACAGACACCGGCTGCAGAGGACACTTTAACCAGACAACAGACAAGTTAAATGATGTCCAGCAACAAGTTATTCATGGAATTAACATTAATTAGCAACAGCTGATACAATCTGTGGCTGCATTTGTCATTTTAACCAGTGAAAGCGACGGTCAGCATTGGCTGAAAATAAGAAGCTTCTCCCTGAATGTTTTGTACATTGATCTTTGCTAATGAGAATTAGTGCCGTAGGTTAGCAAATCCATGTATTTTGCAACACTCAGTGTCTGAACTCAGAGTCACTCACTGGACCAAATCATTTTTCACATTCACATACTAATTGTCACTCTGATATGCAGTGGAATGCTCGCACTGTAGAGCCCGGCTGTGGTAAAGGAGAGTCAACTACAACACTAGCTGAGGTGGACAAAACCCAGTAGAGTGCAGCAAAGAAAGGATCTGCATTTGCTCGACTTTATTTCAGTCGATACGTATCCATTAAAATACACCCAGATCGGGCCAGATCGGCTCAGGACATCACCACCTAATATATCAAAATGTGCTTTTTTAGTTTTTATAGTCAATATAATTATAACCTTCAGAATTATTTTGAGGCATCAGAAAATAAGTAAAGCTTCACATTTGAAAGACATGAAATGGTATTGTAAGTGCAATATAAATGCAATGGTATAACATCCTATGAGTCTATTCTCAGTAGATTAGAAGGTGGTTTGGAAGATAGATTTCCACATGGGACTTCACTGGACTTTGGAATATAAAATCAGACAAAGTGCCTGTCAAGGTTTTTATTAATCTTCTGTGTATGTTTCTTTTCATTTGATTGTTGACCGGGTCGCTCATCTGTTATTTTACCATGTTTTGTTTGATAAAAACTTAAATTCCAAAATAGCAAATGTACAAATATCCACACCGAACGAGTGTTGCATGCATTAATGAATGGCGTCTTCTGCATCTAAAACAAATCTCGCCAAATTACAAGTTACACAAAATAGGGCTGCTAGACTTGTTCTGGGCAGCTCTATTGGAACTTGCACTAAAAAGTTGCACTCCAACCTCTCATGGCTCACAGTTGATCAAAGGGTTTCCTCAAGCTTGGCCACACTGTTCAGCCGTACCATTAACTCAAAGATTCCAACATTTCTATTCGACCAGATCTTTTTCTGTAATAACACACATAACCACAACACCAGATTTGCTGGTAACGGTTATGCAGAGGCATTTATTGGCATGCAGATGACTGGTTTAACAGTAGGTGGTAAAACTCTGTGCTAGTTTCCAATACTCATGTTTGTTTCATATGAGTTGTATTTTTGTTTTTTAAATATCATCTATATATTGATTTTTAATTAATATCCTTACTAAATGTAAACAGTGTTGCTTGATTTTAATTGTATATTGATGTAATTTTATGTATATCAATGCAATTCATGTTCATCATGTAATGTGTTCTGTATTGTATGTCAGGTGTGGACCCCAGGAAGACTAGGTGATTGCTATGGCATCAGCTAATGGGGATCCTTTTAAATAAACAAAAATAAACAAATAAACCATACACATACACCAAGTATTATGAAAAATACTGTTGGAAATACTGCCAAGGAAACCCAGCAACCAAATAAAGGCACAAAAAAAAGCCCTTGTAATGTCACCAGGGTCACCTCAGCGTGAGCTCCAAGACTACAAATTTCAAACAGATTGAAAGATGAGGGTATTTACAAGGCAGAGAGGGTCTAACAAAAAGATGCCATTGGTTAGCTTGATAATCACACATCTCCATTTGGTTTTCCCTGTATTTTAGAAAGTCTTCTCATAACTCTCAGCAAGAAAGCGAATAAGCGTATTTCCCAAAAGTTATTTCTGTAAATTGACTTATAACAACCTGTACAGCTGTGTCAATCCCATCCACACTTTTCACCTTTTTTCTTTAGAATGGATTCTGCCTCTGGCACAGGTAGGTGATGCCCCCATTCTTAATCTCGCTCACATAAAAAGCTTGGCAGTTTTTCCATACAAGGAAACAGTCATCAATGTGGCAACACCAGACCTATCTGAATTACAAATGTGGGCTGTGATTCAGAGGTCTGGAACCAGGTTAGCTACCGGTTGCATTATGGAAAACGTAGGACCCGGTGTTTTTGGAGCTCAACCCATACTAGGGACTAAATGTCAGCATATCTCAGCCTCTGGTGCATTCATTTTACCCATTATTTTTTAATCTCTCTCTTGTAAATCCCCCAAATTTAAGGAAGTACCCTTTTCATATCATACAGCTTATAAGTAACCTTGTTGCAAAAACAAACTCACAGAGAGATGATATTTCAGGCCAACAGGGAGGTATGTTTAAAGCTTTCTTGCTGTGAAGCCGACAGACATGATGTGTTGTTGTTATTTCAAGGCTGATCCAATGATGGCAGTTCATCCACAAACCGCAACCATGACTTTAATAAAATAAGTATCTTCCTCCTCTTCAAATTAGTGTGCATTTGCTGCTAAGCATCTCTGTGCTCTGTGCTCCTGTAAAGCCCACAGCTACCACTCAGCCTGTCCACAAGAGTTGAATATCTATCAGTATTATGAAGCCAAACCTTTGATCAAAGGATTTGGGATTATCAAGAACTTGCAATTTAGAGTTAAAAAGAGGCAGCTGATAGGTTGAACTGCTAAAACCGTTTCAGCTGACAAAGTAGATAAGGCTCAAGAGCAGTGCTGGGAAGAAATACACAATACCGATTCCATAGTATTTCTGTGTGTGTGTGTGTGTGTGTGTGTGTGTGTGTGTGTGTGTGTGTGTATGCCTTGAGCCATTTCTGCAATAAGGCACACTGTCTCTGCTTTTCCCCATTTAACATCCCAATGGCTTCCAGCAAACAGGCAAAATGAGTCATTTCCATGAAGATTTACTCCCAACTGTAATTGGTAGGGAACCTTATTAAGATCCAGATGATGCGTCTTTCTCTCGGTTATTGCCCAAACAAAACCTCTTGCTGAGCTTATAAATATCCACAGAGATCAAAGAAACAGTTAAAAGAGCTCCGAGAGACATATGGAGCATGCTCACTTTTTCTCTCTGAATGCCACATTTGAAGGTATAGTAATAGAGAAGAACTTGACACCTGTCGCCAAGGGGGATGGCAGCATGAAAGAGCAGTCCTCTTACTTATTGATTGTCTTAAACTGTTTAAACTGGGAAGAAATGCAAATGTGTGGAGCAGGGCTAAGACGTAGTTAATTAGGGCTGTTAGGGCTCTGCTGGGGGGCAGACTGCAGGTCCATCACAGCAAACCAAGTTGAGGATTTATACCGAGGAAGAAAAGCTGGAAGGGAAGGGGATGAAAGAGAAAAGAAGAGACAAGGGAGAAACTGCCCCACCCTTAGTTACTGTTGCTATGCCTGTCAAGCCTGTCCCACTCACATGCTGTGTCTCAATTTGTGTACTTCCGTACTTACACTTGCTATTTTGAGTTCATGAGTGCGTTCACACTGACAAGTATGGCAAAATGCAGTGTACTATGAGTACCCGGATGGTGTACTCTTAACAGTCAGAAACAGTCACACTTGTCACCCTCAATGGTCGCCATCTTGGCTACGTAGCAAAAGGGGAGGGACCACCAACGTATGAAAATGGCGGCCGCAGGTACGTAATTACGGCTAAAATTAAAGGCACGTTCATTTTTATTCATTTTTAATAAAATTGAATTGAAGTCAAGTGAGCAAACAAGCCAGCAGATATTTTGGCAGGCGTCAATCACGGTAAATGTTGGCGATAATGCTCCGCCTGGTTGCAATTCGCCATTAAAAAGAAGAAGAAGACGCGGTCAAATGTTACGATCGTAGGGTGCCAAGGTAGCTCACCTGGTAGACTGCGTACCATTAAGGCTGAGTTCTTACATATCATCCCCTCTCTCTCTCCTGCCTTTCCTGTCTCTCTTCAGCTGCCACTAAAAAAATATTAAAAAATTTAAAAAAAGTTGCGATCGTCATTTCTGGTAAGTGCACAACAGCCGTGTTCGATTTGAGACAACACTACCCTGTTGAAATTAACGCACTACACATGTAAGTACATAGTGTACACAGTGTAGTAATGGAAGTATCTGAATTGAGACACAGGGTCAGTTCTTAGTAATTTTTGAAACAATGGGTTTTCCATTTCACACAGAAGTAAACAAAAGCAGGCTTCTCATTTCTACAACTGATAACCATTTATTAACTCTAACGCTGACTCCACAAATTGGTTGAAAACTCCATCTGAATATTTAAGACGAACCCTGTTTTTAGAGAACCCTGTAAAAAGCTCTTAAATATGCACATGATGGCGATATACATGTCGTCATGCAAAAAGACTGAATTGGACATGTAAATAAGGAGCAGCATTGTTTGCATTTTCAGACAACATGCTTTACTTTAAGAAGACAAAAGACTTGGAAAATGAGGAGAAACAATGTGTTTGACAAACATAACGCTATAGACTCTTGGTATACAGAGTATTGCTCTTACAACAGCCCTATGCATGCAGTTCCAGCAAAGCTTGACAGGCCTGCAGTTCCTGCTAAGCTGGACGATTACTGTTCGGGGGGAGGGGTTTAGTGAATGTTCAAGTGGCTGAGTGAGGCAGGAAAAATGTTTCCACAATTAGAGCAGGGTGGGTGGGCTGAGCTACAGCATCCTGATAGTCTTATCATCATAGCAATGTGAGAATGTCCACTCCTTCTTTGGCTCCCCAATATAATGCAGATTCTTAAAATAAATGGACACGACAGTTGGACCTGAAAGAAATGCACCTGCCTCCTGCTAGGATCCCTTTGCAAAATGTGTTGAGGTACACCGGGGATGCACCATGATAAACATTTTTCATCAAAACGGTTTCAACATGGCACAAGGAATGCCTGTTGTCTTTTAGCCAGACCTCTGATGATATGGATTAGCTGTCCCTCTCTCTGTGCCCAGCTTCATCTCTCATCCCATCTTTCTCACTCTCTCTCTATCTCTCGCACACCTCTGTTTTCACCCTGCCTTCTTCCCAGTGCATGCGGCCCTCTGGCTCAGCTCGCCAGTGTGGATTATAGCTCTCTCACGGCTATCATGATCTTACACAAACAACATTTGTCAGCTCATTTATCACTGTTCCCCCCCGGTTGTCCACTCTCGTCTATTCATCTACGCTCTATTTCTGCATCCCTGCCTCCAGGGTGAAAATGCATGTTACCTCCACAACTGAAAATAACCCCTAAAAGTCCCCTTTGATATTTGCGAAAATCTGCAAATGTCAACGGCAATAATTGATGCTTGACTGACCCGCTAACACCCATTGTGTTTCTTGGTAACTAGACAGGACGAGAGCACCTTGTAGAAAAGCTGTGATGTTTTTTCATCATATACCAATTGCAATGTCACTTTTGCACATGATTATCCACGTGTGATGAAATGTGATGAATTGCTGTGGCAGCAGAGGGATTTAGCGTTGAGAGACAGGGGAGTCTGGGGCTCACTGGGTCAACAAGGTGCACGTGAGCCATATAAACACTTTGATAAACATCAGTGCTCAAAGTAAAATGAAAAAGGTGCACGTACTGTAAACCAGCAAATGCAGCCCTGTATGCAGCTTTCATAGTTAAGGTTGGTGTCTTTAGATTTACTAAGACAAATGACCAAATACTCCTTCACCTAGTAAAAGAACGCAGTCTCTCTGTTTTGATTCTCTTTTGGTTAAGCCTAGAGATATTGAGTGTGGAAATATATCAGCTTTCAAAAAGATAACGCAACATTGTGAATTTGTTCAGTTGGGTTTAACCTCTATTTCAAAAAGGAGAGATCAACTGAAAGTGAATAACAATATTTACATTAGTCAATGAAACCCAAAGACATTTTCGTCTAGTTTTCATCAGTGAAATTTTAGTCTCATATTTGTCATGCATTTTAAATTTGTATGTCTTCTAAGCATTTTGAGGATACTGCTGTTGCCATCTTTGTTGTGTACAGTTTCCATGGTTACATGTGTTGTTCTACTCTATTCCTGTTTGGAAAAAGCAGTTTGCTTGTTCGCACACTGTGTCCATGTCACTCTCCTCTGCAGTAATATATCAGACAGACTCTCCTCAGTAAATCCTGTTGTCATTTCCAAACTCTGGATGTTTGCACAGCACCGCCCACTCTCTCCGTCGCTCCTGCTCACCTAGCATTAGCATGAGCATGAGCACAGCATCAGAAGCTGTTTCACTCACAAAAATAAATAATAAAGTCTGGTTTAGCTTGAGAGGAGACACTGAAACGTTGGATAAGGAAGTGATAAGCAAACATCTGCAGGGAGATGGTTGACTGTCGACATTAATCCTGGATCTTACTCATCCACATCCACAACACTTGACAATGTTACGTTAGCTAACCTTTTTATAAATGGCGTGCTGACCTGCATGTTTTCGTAGTTTGTACCAGCTGTTTTGTTACTGCTTTTGTCTAATTCTCAGTGGATTGTAGATGAATTTAGTCCATAAATCTGTTTCTTCCAAGAACTGATAACGACACATAACGTTACTGACTAAGAAAAACAGTTACTGAATGCAAGATGCTTCCTAATAACAGAAGTGCAACAAGTAAAGCGACTAAATCAGCTTTTGAACAAGGGATATTTTGGGCGGAAACAACAGTGTGTGATCCCGTAGATGCATGCAGGTCGTAGAATAAGACTTTGCATTAAAAGAGTATTTAGTTCATTTGTCCGCTCGTCCACCTTTTATCGCTTAGTTTTTATTGGTTGACTAAAAATGAAAGACATTTCTTTATAGTTCTGGTTTTCTAAGGTTGCTTTTTATTTATTTTTCTCTTGTCTTGTTTTTGTTGTGAAAAATAGGTCGTCAACAAATACTTTTTGTCATAGTTTTCGTTAACAAATACTTTTTGTCATAGTTTTCGTTAACAAAAAAATTAACAATGGTGATGTCAGAATTTGTGCATGAAGGGACTTTGACAGCACTGACAAAGCAGGAGGGGCGGGAGAAATAGTAATATTTAGTGTACTATGGATGTATTGAGGAGAACTGATACCGTGTTCAAAGATTCCTCACACAGCCAGAGCCAGTTGAGAGCATGCACGTCCAAGACTTCCGATGCCAGAGCCGGCTGACTTCCTGTTGTTAATAATTTTATCATACGGCTCCTCTAGACTTCCCAAATGTTATTGGACCAAATGGATCAAATTCTGATTATAAAGAGTCATTTTGGGGCGTTTGTGGAGCTCAAAGAAAGTATTTAATGTTTTACAGAAGCTCTTTTTCCAATGATTGTGTATGGGGAAAAATGCTTTTTTGGACCAGTGTGCATCACGCGATGAATGCAGAAGTTGCAATAATCTACTCGGCCACTACTCCAAAATCACTTCACAGCCCAGCTCCGCTACAGTGGTTACGTGCATAGACTACGTAGCTAAGCTGTGACCCCTGAACACACAGCTATAAATTAACTAAGAGACTTGGCTGACCCACAGCTTCTTTGGACCTGACCTACTTGCAGTGTCACAGCAGGCTGTTTACTAAAACTGGATTTTGGATGTGAGAGCAAAAGGCTAAGCATGTGTCCAGCAGCTCTTCAGAAGAAGTCAGACACATATCTGTGACAAGACAAAGTGAGAGAGGAGCAGCACATTTCTGCCTCCTCTATTGGCTTGTTTTGGCAGGAAATGGAACAATCTGAGTCTGATAATTAGAATAAGTACAGGGTGTGCACGTTCAGCTATAAGTGACAGTACACTGTTAGATAATAGGGAAGATGAGATCTGAAGTATCAATGTTCTGTACTGGTGAGTATGAGCTTTATCTAAGCACTGACATACAGTACATCATGCCCACGGTAAAAAAAAATGTGCGTCAACAGAAGCAAGTGAAGATGCTACTAATTCACAGGGACTACTGGACTAATCTCCTGAAAGGAGGGAATAATAGATCTTTCAGATATCATCAGGATGGAATAGTGTGTAGACAGAGGTGCATCTCATTTGTCCTTCTTACATCAAGCGATCGAACACATATTACAGTTCACTTTTGAGAACTTGTGTCCTTCGCCACTAATATGACTGAAACCTCTGATACCCCAAAAAGAGAGATGAAACTTTATTGATCCCTGTGGGGAAATTGGATCATTGCAGCAGCAAAACAGGGATAAGGTGCAGCACTGGAAGATAAGCAGACTACAAGCGCAAAAAGAGAATAGGGAGTAAGCAGTATAACTGTAGAGATGATGCAAGCATATATATTTTAAGTACTTTAAGTGGGCAGTATTGGCTGGAAATATGGATTGATGTGTGGTTCAAGTTACAGTTAGTGTTGTAATTAGAAAATGTAGTAGATGTCAAGATCCATAACTCAACTAAGTTATACATTCATCCAACAGACCCTCACCATCTTTGTGAAGCTTACAATGTTCTGTTTTTATTAAACTGTGAAGATCTGTTTATATCTATGGTAGGTTGTGGGGTTATTTGTTGTTATGGTGAGTTATTGGATTGCACTGTATTGTAAGTTCCTCATATTTAAGAAATATATGCTACCAAACATCCAAAAATGGTAAAAGAATGAAACCAACAAACAAAAAAGAATGGTAAAAGCAAGTGAATAGGTGGAAGGTTATCCAAAAGTTGTTGAAATACTTCAGTCTGGATCACGGAGGTGGACTGACCGACCGACAGATCCAGCCTAGATGTAACAAATGCATGAACTAGTTTTTCTGCATCTTTTTGAGACAGGATTTTGCAATGTTACATAGGTGAAATTTTAATTTGTCTAATTACATATTTGGACACAAGGTCAGCTGTATAATGACCGTTTGTGTAAGGTAGGGGTTGTTTAAATTTGTTGTTTTAGGTCATAGTGTGTGATGTTGTTAAAGTGCATTGTGTTATCTTCTACATAATATGTTGTGCCCTGAGGTCTGCATTTGGGGGCCTCCCTACATAGGTTATTGGTTAATTTAAGCATTGATTTTAAAACTTGATTGATTGGGAAAAGACAAAATTTAAAAGCTTCCAAATTGTGTCCTTGAGATTTGCCATCTTTTGTCTACGTGTAGTCCTGTTTCTGAGTCTTTGTGGTCCAGGTCCTACCAGTGCTTGGCAGCACCTGGGGCCTCAATTTTAAAACTGTACATTGGATCCATACCAAAAGATTACCCAAAAGACAGAAATGGTGTATGCCAAAAAATAGTCCGATGTATAAAACTGTGTGCAATTTTCCCTTTGAATCACAATCCACTTAAAAATGTGTGCATGTGGACGAGCCTCATATTCTGCCCACTACACTCCTACAATTACCCATAAATGGTCAATGCAAAACCCTCATGAATATTGATATACATATTGTTTCATCGGTTGGACAGCATCAATGTTACAAACAAAAGAAAGTTTGAGAGGCTGACGGCTGCAGCAGCTGTTAATGCAGTCAGTTCATTAACTGGGACAGTTCCTGAAATTAAACTAAGTGGTCACACACGGAGGTGGATGCCAAGAAGCGCATTGCTGCAGACCGTATAAAGTATGAACCACACACTCATTTGGCAAAAAAATAAACACTATCTTTAAATCCAAAATGCAGCATACAAGTGTTTCCCTCATTTTCATAGTTGAAATATGAGTGCAGGTGTAGGGTGAGGTGGATGGAAATGGTTGCAGGCCTCCTGCTGCCCCCATGTTCCTGCTCAACAGCCGCTGCTGCTATTATTGTTATTGGTCTTATTATTAGTATTACTATTATAATATTGCTATTACTATTATTTCTATTAATATTAACATCAATACCATTACCACAACTATTACTTTACATCTCTATGTGGAACTGTACTGTGCTGCTGTATGTTCTCTCTCTCTCTCTCTCCCTCTCAACCCAACCGGTCGAGGCAGATGACCGCCCACCCAGAGCCTGGTTCTGCTCGAGGTTTCTACCTGTTAAAAGGGAGTTTTTCTTTGCCACTGTCGCCTAGTGCTGCTCATGGTGGGAATTTTTGGGTCTCTGTAAATATAAAGAGTACAGTCTAAACCTGCTCTATATGAAAAGTGCCCTTAGATAACTTTGTTATGATTTGGTGCTATATAAATAAAATTTAATTAAATTGGTCAATGGAATTGTTCCTCCTTTTTCAATTGTGTTTGACAAGAGTCCTTGTCAAACACATTGTCAAAAGAATTTAAAATACTCCCATTAAGAGTGGAAATAAGACACTACCATAACTTAAATGTGAAAAGATAAAGCATGGATACAATCCTCCCATGTAAGTAAAGGTTTCTCATTTTATTCTTCAGGTTAGTATCCTCACCAAAAGTCAAATGGAATAGAAGGGAAAAAAAATCACACCAATATTTAACACAGGATTTTTTGCCAGTTGACCACAACAACCTTCTGAATAAAGTTAAAATATGATCAACCAATGTATCAAGCTGTTTTTAGAGTTATAGTCATTTCCTCCCCTCTCCTCTCTGTGTCTACCTTCTTACTATTTCAGTCAGTGGTGTGTGGGTGGCAGGAGTCATCCCAGCATGCCCTGCTGCACTGGTATTTTCAGATTTCAGGTTTTGCGGCAATCTGTAGAATGTCAGCGGATTAATATAGGAGGTAGATGGATGCCTTGTGATGCATCCTAATCACTGGCCAAGCCTACTGGCAAGAGTACTTAAGTTTCTTAAGTCCCCACCATATTAAGGAGTCACAGATGGAATAATTTCATTTGCAATGCCTGCTCCAAGTTTGAAACCTTGTTCATTACAGAGAGGGGGATATGTTATGTGGGGCCAATTCATTTTCACACTGTTAAATTAATATGGAGTTTAAAGGGATACCAAGGTGAAGAAATGTTTTACATAAAAGCAGGATGGTCAGTACTATTAATTTTAATGTAGTGAACAGTAGAGTTTGCTGATTTAACTTTAGTGGTTTTGTCCACTTTCCCTGCGATTACCTTCTTACTGTACAAGCTTTACAGTTAAAGGCTCATCTAAAATGGATACAGATGCCTTTGGTTGCCTCCATCAGTCATGTGACCCTGATCTTGCACATCATAGCCCCTGAAATCCACAGAATGCTGCCCGACATGACGGTTTTCCCAAGCTGTAGCACACATCAGATATGCTATACAGACTAAAGTTGTCAAGGTACAGAGGCAATCTGTAGGGAGTAAATGTCCCCCTCACCTTTATAGTTTCAGGTTGATTTGCTTGCTCAAGTCTCTCTGAACATTGTCCTCTCACTGTCCAGATGAGAGAAGATCTGAGTTGATGAAAATGATGATACACTCATTTGAGTCACCTCCAGTTATTCCCATGCGCTCACAGCAATAAGCTTAATGAGCAATAGCGAGTTCTTTGTTGACCTTTTTTTTGCCCTGGGTAAGCCTCTCAGGCTACATACAGGCTGTCCTACCTTATTTGTGAAATGTTGTTTGAGGAATACCTGCAGACACTACTTAGGGCTAACAAAGGGTTTATTATAATGTATATTTTTACTTGCAGTTAATATTCTCCTAAAAAGACATTAGAATTAATCAGTCAAAGACAGCAAAGACTCTTTATAATAAAGGACAGGTCTCTTTAAAATAAAGATGCAAATACATTATCAGAAAGTAGCAGGTATCCATATAGGAAACTGAAAATTATTTTAAGTAGGGTTTCTGCATTATTATGGAAAGATCTATGACCAATTAATACATATTATATATTTACATAATTGTGTCTCCCCCACCTGTGAAACCAAACCTACTCCTGAGTGTTAATACAAGTGCTGAAGTTGATTCTGGGAAATTGAACAGTGGCACATCTGTGGTGGTGCGCATAACCTGGGGGTGGTCAAGTGATTTCTGGTGCTTTTGGGCAAATAAAGAGTTATAGTAATCTAATTGACTGGAAACAGAGCATGAATTAGGGTTTAGTTACTGAAATGAAAGAAATGATCAAGTTGACAGTTTATGTTGCTTAAATGTACACTGATTTTTATGACTTTTACAGTCTTTCAATCTCAGCAGGGAACATGCGATGCAGAATAAGAACATGAGGTCAGCAATTAAACACAGACATATTGTGCAGTTTTAAATGGATTTAGGTGCAGTCACCCTTCAGACCTGAAACAGGAAGGACACATTAGGAAATTTTGAAAGACAGCATTAAACAGTGTCTGTTTCCTGAGAGTAACTGACCCATTTCATGCAGTAATTGTAAGCCTTGTGGGGGGTTTTGTCTTTGTTTTTTCTGGCTTTGTCTGGCTTTTTTACTTACTGCCATACATTTCTCCCAAAAAGGAATATTTGAATAACACATGTGGACATGATCCACCAGTGCTGATCCACACTGCCTCCAGCAAGACTACTGGGTCCCTGTTAACTGGATTTCTGCTTAGAAGTTGACAACTGAATCAGATTTTCTAACAAAAATTCCTGCAGGTCATTGACTTGGAGAAGTACATTGAGTTTCTTGTAGCCAAACCTCAAGTGTTTCCATTCTTTTTTTCATCTTGTTTCCCTGACATTGCTTTATACAATTAGTTGGGTTTTTATTAATTGAGGAGATACCTTTGTATAATTCCTAATACAATCCCATTATTACTTTGTTAAGTAAAAATTTAAATCAGAGTTATGGATCACTACACAATTCCTAGCCTCCTGCACACAGTGCAAGATTTAAGGGACCAAAGCCTGCATTACATACTCCTATCACTTTGGTTTTCCCCATTTGGCATCTGAAAATGACTTACTTAAAGAACACATTGTGTATTTAATTTTTCTCATCCTACTTAATTCCATTCATCATATTTAATGGCTCAGGATGCAGTCCAAACACACACCTTCCACAATTGTAATTGGACTATTGTGTTAGAAGTAATTTGAATTTGAGGTCTTAGTGAATCAGTTGTTCATTTAAGACCAGCTGTGCTCTTTAATTTTTTAGCACACAGTATTTAGCATTTGTAAGCAGTGCATAAGCACTTAACAAGTTGCTTAACAACAACACACTATAATGTAGTAGATATCAGGACATTTTTAAGTGTTTATTAATGTATTTGACTGATAACATGCTGTAATCACATTTAATGATATTAGACCTGTCTTTGCCTTATGATGCTAAACTATTCGTCTGAGAAGGATAACAAAAATAAATATTTACATATGCTGAAAAAGGTGCTTATACAACTTTTTAAACTGTTTTTATTGTGTTTTTGACAAATAAAATAACTCTTTACACGTGAGACAATACAAAATACAAAATAATAAAAGCAAATATGTGACAATTATAAACAACCCGTACCAACACAGCAGAAGATGGAACAGAAATGGAAATAAATAATTTTTTTAAAACTAATTAATAACTAATTCAAATCAACTAATCAACTAATTCAAAACTAATAAATAAGGTTCAAGGTTCATTTATTTATCATTATACAGAGGGTTGTACAATGAAATGCAAGCTGTAGTCCCTTCATGCTACACACACACAAAAAAACAGAAAACTAATATTTATGGTGTAGTGCAGAGAATGAGTTGAGGAGACTCAAAGCCTGAGGAAAGAAGCTGCTCTGTAGTCTGGTGGTACGGCAGCAGATACCTTTGTATAGCTTGCCAGATGGCAGCAGGGGACAGTCTGTGGCTATGGTGCATATTGTCTTTTAGTATCCTTTGGAGTCTGCGCAGACACCTCACCTCTCCGATATCACTGATGCTTGGTAGATGGGTACCAATGATGTTCTGGGTGGTTTTAATCACCCGCTGCACAGCCCTATGGTCCTGGGCCGTGCACATCCCATGCCAGTTTGTAATGTTTCCAGTCAGGATGCTTTCTATTGCTCCTCTGTAAAAGTTAACATGAAGTTGGATGTCAGTAATCCACATTATTAAGCAAGTTGGTTTGCCTGTAAAGATTTAGTATAAGTATTCTGGCCCCCAGACTTGGAAGAAGTAAACACATCGTAGTAAAATTTGTTAGTAGTAATATTTCAGTTTCTGGTCTGATTGCTGATTACTGAAGTGCCCTCTCAAATGTAACCATATTTTGTACAATTTACCCTGGTGTCCTTTTAGTGAGAATATTATTTTCTCCAATAAAAATGCAAGTGTATGCAAGTGTGTTACTTCTCTCATCCAGTTTGCATGGGTAAGTGCTGTTACCTATTTCCAGTTTAAGCAGAATTAACCTTGCCAGCAGACTGACACGTTATCATATTGTACTCTGAACTAGTTTTCTAATGTTTGATGAAAAACCAATGTGAAAGAGTTAAAATGAACTCTTTTATTCAAAACCTTTGATTAAGTTTGAAAAATACTTCCCCAATAACTGGACAGAACATGAACTTTTGTAACCGAGCAGAATGTCTGCACCACAAGCGTGCCGACTGTGCATGCGCTAGAAAAGCAAACTAGGCATTTATTTTGTGCACTGTATGTATGTACTGTGTTCCCCATCCTTGGTCCTATTCTTTTCATGCAGTCGCACACACAGTGTTACAAAGGCTCACATCAGGTCTGGCTTGATGCAGAGACTTTGGCATGCGCAGGTATGTAGTTTTCTTTTTTGACTTTTTCATGATGTTATACAACAAACAAAAGAGCTCTTCTTTTAGCTGTCAGGAGGTCACCGTCATGTTTTCTGCGCATGTGTGGGACGTGTCTGTGTTCTCAGACCCCCGATTGTAGTATGTACAGAAGCGAGTGCACGTCCGCTGTCCACATGCAAGTCTGCAGCTTGGACCAGTGCAATCCATCTTGAATTGTAAAAGGGCATGTCTGGCACACATGGACAAAGAATGTGTCCACTCCAGTGCCTCCGCCCACTGCTCTTCTAAAATCTCTACTGCTAATTCTTCCTGCCACGAATGTTTCAGATGTTGCATAGTAGCTGTACATCTTTTCTGAGACAGTTTTTCATGCATAATAGATTTGCCCCCTTTAATAAGTGGATGTCTGGATGATTGTTCTGGAACATGAGGATATGGTGCATTAGCCTTTTCACTTATTTAAAGAAATGCAAATGCAGCTATATTTGTTGTCAATCTAAAATCCTTACAGTGACTGTTTAAACACATGTCTGTGTGAATGGTGTGTGCTTGTGTGTTTGTGTAGTCTCTCCTCTTTCATGTGACTCAGGTCATATGACTCAGGTCAGGTTTGCCGCCACCTGAAAGTTTATTGACGTCTTCTCAGATCCATATTCTTCATATGTATGTTACAATCGATCTATAATCATGTCATCCTGATTGTCCATAATGTAATTTTATTATGTTAGTCTATTCCTGTCTGTCCATCCTGAGAGAGGGATCCCTCCTCTTGCTCTTCCTGAGCTTTCTTCCTTTTCTTCCCTGCTCCCTTTTTCTCCCTGGTTTTCTTTTTAGAGATTTTCCTTATCCAAATTGAGGGTCTAAGGACAGAGGCAAATTTGTGGTATTGACTTGACATGTAAACACAGACATACAAACCATTCACAGGTGGGTTTAAAAGTGTTTATAAATATGTTTAAAACCCATGAACACATTGTGGAGCTGCAAGTTTCATTCTTGACCTTGGAAAAGGTAGTTTGACAAAAAGTCTTGGTAAATGGTAAACGGACTGCATTTATAAAGCACTTTACAATTTGCTTCTCATTCACCCATTTACAGACACGCACGCACACACACACACACACACACACACACACACACACTGATTACCATTTTCCAGGTTCAGTGTCTTGTTCCTTAGCAAATACACCACTTTTCTGGGACTGAAATTAAAACTGCACAAAATTACAGTCTACTGTCTGTAAATCACCCTCTCTCTCAAAAACCCCAAATTACCCAAAATGAACATAGTCAGTCCCCATTGGTATCACAGTCAAATGCCAATCCTAATCAAGTTTGGTGGATGATAGCTAAAAAAGTACTCATTGTTACACAAAGAAAATGGTTAGTTCTTCTGTCTGTTCTTAAAAATACAAGATTAAACAGATTTCCACTTTAACTACCACACTATCACATAGGCATGATGAGGTTTTGCTCTTAATAAAACACATGGGCTACCTCCTAGTCTAACCTGCAGTGAGACTCACTGTGATGACGAGTGCTGGGTAGGGAGTGTTGGTAATAATTGCATCCATCTATCAAACCAGGTCAGTGTCACCATTTCAAATGACAACATCCTATGGTGCAGCTGCTGACTGGGCCATTGTCAGCAATGCTACCATGCAGTGTTCTTGGACCACTGTGTGGAAAATTGGCAATTGAAAAGAAAGAGGCCAACAGCAGAGGTCTGGGGTTTGACCTGACGCTGCCACAAAGCTAGAGCCTGCAAGATAGCAGCCATAAGGTTAAAGATAAGGCCATTTATACAGGAGGTTGGAGGCAGTGAGAAAATAACACACTAAAGTAGCATAGGGTATGACAAAATGTAAAATGGCATTACAAAACAAATGAAAAAACATAAGCCTAGAGCAGATTTCATATAATCAGGTCATGAAATGCAAACACTGTCCTGCAGCCCAGACGTTAAAATGTGTAAATGTAACTCTGTATCTCAACAAAGATACTGCTTTTGGAAAAGATGATAACACAAAAGATACTGTAGCCACTGGTATTTTCCTGATGCTGCATTTTCAAATCTAATATTGTCCTCAGGACGACATGGCAGCAGACTCGACTGTGCACACATGGATTTGTCTTGGACTAATCTTAGGTGGTGTTATATTCACATTAGCATGAGATGATAAATCAGAGTCTGTCTTCAATCTTTGTAGACCCATTGTACTTTATTATTATTGTTATTATTATTATTATATTTTAGGTGTGAAGTGTTGGTGATCATTGCTCAGACATGTCGTTTTATCAAACAACTTTACAAGGCAAAGATGCCCCCAAAAATTAAATTAGGACAGCTGTCAGCAGTAACAGCTTAGTTGTTCAGGACTCGATGTATATATGGGTCATTATATTATTGACATTATATACAGTATGGGGTAAATTAAGCACCATTTTATTAACTAATAATAATAATAATAATAATAATAACTTTATTTGTATAGCACCTTTCATGCAAGGATGCAGCCCAAAGTACTTAACAGAACAAGATGAGATGCAGAGAAACAATCAATAACAGTGAGTTAAAATAAGTAAAAACAAGTGTAACAAAATAAAAAAAATAAATAAATAAGTGAGGGAAAAACAGGTAAACAGAAATAGTTTGATCACAATACAATAAAACATTAACAGTGATACCAGGAAAGTTAATCCAAATTAAAAGCCAAATTAAAAAGATACGGAAACTCCAAGGGAGTTTGCTGTTCTAAGATCCAAGGTAGGTTAGAGCCATAAAAACAGAAAGCAGCCTCACCAGATTTCTTATGTGACACTTTAGTTTCTAAAAGAAAGGCAGTGGAAGATCTGAGTGTTCTTGTTAGGACGTAAAATGATAGGCAGTCACTGATATATAAAAGGTGCTAGATTATGTAAAGGTTTGTATTATGTAAAGCTTTGTAAATAAGTAAAAGGACAATCAGTTCTGAAAGATAGTTAGCCAGTGCAGTGATGCGAGCAGAGGGGTAATGTGATCTCTTTTTGTTCTGAATTAATTGTAATTTTCTTAAAGACTTTTTAGGGATACCAGTAAAAAGAGAGTTGCAATAAACTAAGCGACTTGTAATAAAAGCATGTATCAGCATTTCAGCATCGTTGTGGGTCTAATTTTAGCAATGTTCCTCAGATGGAAAAATTAAGTTTTTGCGACCTTGTTAAAATGGCTAATGAAATTAAGAACAGAGTCTAAAATTACTCCCAGATCTGTAACATGTGTTTTAATATACTTGGACAGGCTAGAAAACACTGACTCTAGTCTCTGCCGTTCTGGTTTTGAACCTATGAGTAGAATTTCTGTTTTCTGCTCGTATCTTTTTAAAAAGTTATTACTTATCCAAATGTTTATCATTGAGACAGGTAAAAAGAGAACTGGGGTTTTCTTGCAAAATAGAGATATACAGTTGCGTATCATCAGTGTAACAGTGATATTTGACATTATGATGGCTAATTATGTTGCCCAGAGGGAGCATGTATGATGAAAAAACAATAGGACCTAGAATGCTTCCTTGAGGAACACCATATTCAATGTCATATGTCTGTGACACAAAGTCTCCTAAACTTACAAAAGATTGTCTTTCTGACAAGTATGAGTGAAACCAGCAAAGGACTGTCCCAGAGAGACCCACCCATTTTTCAAGACTACTGATTAAAATACTATGATCAATTGTATCAAATGCAGCACTCAAATCTAACAAAAAGAGGACAGCTACATTGTTTGAATCAGTCAAAATTCTCAGGTCTAATATATTATTGGTATTAAGATGATCAAGTAGTTGGTTAAATACAATCTTCTCAAGAAGTTTGCTGAGAAAAGGGAGATTTGAAATAGGCCTGTAATTAGCAAAGTCACTAATGTCTAAATCAGGCTTCTTAAGCAGAGGTTTTACCAAAGCCGTTTTAAAAGCAGAAGGGAAAGTACCTAATTGCAGAGACGTGTTGATTATTTTTGTTGTTTCATGAGAGAGGCACTGGAAACTGGTTTTAAACATTTTGGTAGGAACGGGGCCTAGTGTACATGTTGATGACTTCATTTTGTTGATAATGACACCAATTTCATCATCTGGTGTCATCAAATATGTCATGGTAGGTGGAGGCAAAGAGTTGATGAATCTGTCTCATTACACTGTTTTGATGCAAACATAGCATTAAAAAAAACAGAAAAATGATCAGAAACGGGAACATTGGTTATATCAGAGATATCAATTTCGATACCCCTTGTAATGACCAAATCCAATGTATTCCCATTGTTGTGGGTGGCCCTCTTTACACTGGTAACAACAATCAACATAAAATCAGAAGACTCAGATATAAAATTGAGGTTGTGCTTAGGGGGTCGATAGATTGTCACAGCTTTGGTTATTAAAGCTATTCAAAGTATTCAAAGTTAAAAAAAAGTCTCCAAAACAACACTTGGAACAAGTGAAGTTATTAGAGAAGATGCTGGCAATTCCTCCACCTCTTTTATCTTGTCTACATGAGTATTGGAAACTATAATTTGGAGGAGATGATTCTAGTAATATGGCAGAAACAGTTGAGGAAAGCCAACATTCAGTTAGAAATAAAAAAAACTAAGACCATGTTGAGAGATAAAATAATTACTATAAAAACTCTTACTAGAGAGAGATCTGATATTCAAAATTGCTAACTTTATCAGTTTGGGTTCGGGGCGAGTAGGAATTGATTGAGTCAAGGCAATTTTCACAAGTTTCTGTGAGTTTTGTTTAGGGTACCTATACAGTATCTCAACAGAGTTAATTTTGTGGAGCATATGAGAACATTTCTCCTTTTTGTTGTGATTGGTAATAACGGGGATTGGGAAAGGGTTACTCACGACAGCCGACTTATGATAGAAACCGACAGTTAAGTCAGCGGATTGATTAGGCTTGAGAGAATAAATAACAAAAAATAATAAAGTCAGTTTCTACTTTCCAAGGACATCAGTCATCTGTTGATTTGCAGGACTTCAGCGTGAGTTCCATATTACCATAGCAGGTAAGAAGGAGTTTATCCTCTCTGAGCTCTCGAGCGAAGAGGTTGGGACGGTTCCAGAAGACAGAAAAATTATCTACAAAAGGAATTCCAATTTGCAGCAATATCCTTTGAGCCAGATATGCAACTGGCGGATTTGACTAAACTTAACATCCCCAAACTGAGGAGAAGGCAGATGACCCGCTATAACGCACTGCCTGCCTGAATCCAAGACAGTGTCAATAAGGGATTTAAAATCTTGTCTCAGATTTTCAGACTGCTGAAGCTTAATGTCGTTCAATCCTACATGTGTCAAAACTACAGAGGAATAGGGATTTTCACGCAGGAGTTTGGGGAGTGTGGAATTTATTTGAATTACCTGGGCTCCGGGATAACAGTAAGTCTCCTGAATGTTTATGTGCTGAACCATGGAGGAGCCCACCATAAAACACTTTGGATGGGACACTTCATGGGGGGGCACCTTCGGAAGCCACCGCAGCTTGGTGACGAGGCCGAGGGGAAGCCACCGTAGCTCTGTGATGAGGCCTGGGAGACGCCGCCACAGCACGGTGACGAGACCGAGAAAAAGCAGCAACAGCTCGTTGACAAGGCCGGGAAGAAGCCCCCACACCGACCGGATCGACACTGGAGATGAATGATTTCCCACGGCGATCGTAGGCCAAGGGCAGTCGCCCAGACGCATCCCGTGATGGCGAGAGAGGTAACAGGCAGCTAGTTGTCGGAGGCATGGAGGATGCGAGGTGATGACAGTCTGTGTCCAGTGATGGGAAATCCTCCTCATCCAGAATGCTGAACCTGTTGAACACCTTGATGTCACGAGGTGGACTTGCAGGAGAGGAGCCTGCCGCACAGTGTTTGCCCTTGCGGGCAGTGTTCCAAGGATCATTGCGATATGGAGTGGAATTAACTGGAGCAAATATTGGTTTGGCTCCCAACCAAGTCCATGGAACTACGGCTGGAGAAGGAGACTCATCACACGGGACTGTGGAGTCTAGTTCTCTGCCTACTGTAGCGTTGGCAGCGGGACCCAGGGCTACTAGCTAGTGAGTCGAGGAGCAGCTCATCTTCCTTAATCTGATGAAGGACAGAGATTCTTCCCTCCAGCTCGGCAATCTTCTTGCCCAGACAGAGACAGCTGTCACCCGGTGGTGGAAAGGTAAGTGGTGGCATCATGGAGCTGAAGGCCGATCATGTCTGGAAAGATGTACAGTGCATGCTGTAGCTAAGCTGGCGAAGAGTGACCAGTCACCACCGTCCACCACCCTCCTGCTCAGAGAAGGTCAACGGTGCAGCGCAAGATCTGTCCCAGCTAATCCCAAAGGATTAGCTCACGAAGCAAAAAGAAAACTCGCCCAAATCACCAGACTGAAAGAGTTACAGAAGCTCAAGTGAGGTTTGAAGATGGTTTACAGCAGACAGTTGGTTCAAACAGTCTCAGATTTATGTTAATAACATAAAATGTAAAATATGCGTTTTAGGCACATTATATTATGCATATACATATTGAATGAGGAAAAGAGTTAGGTTATAGATTATGTGCACATTTACACAATGGTGTATATTTTCCGCCCGACAAAAAATGTCTCTCCCACTGTTAAAACCAAACCTACGCCCTTGTATCCTGCATGCATTCAATCAAAGCTCTTACTGAGATTTTTTTTAAATGACTAATGACTAGATATCAACCCTCTCGTGTGTTTCCGACAGAACTGATGTACTTCATTTATAAGCAGAATGTGTTTTTACACTTCAAGTCAATTTTCTTTCAACTTGTGCAGCAAACTAAATTGACTGTGAATTGGGCTGTGAACGCTGTCAAAAAGCATCTAGTGCACAGTACTACTGTGGCTGAATGCATGTAGTGTCGATGCTGACTATGAATGGATTAACCTGAGCTATTGGGCCTCTATTACCCCAACTTCCCTTTTGCAATGTTTCTTTTGGAACATTTTGGTCAACTCAGTTGACACACACTAAATGTGGAACTTTTGAGGGCCCTTGAGTTATGCATGTAATGACAAGGGTGAGTAATGCAGCCACGACCCTGATGGAAGACTGAAGTTGCTGCAGTGCGGCTGACATGCCGCATTGACTACGCATCATCACATTACAAAACTATTGATATTTATATTTATTACATTACATTACTCGTATGATTTTTCTGTCACACCCATGTTACAGTATGTTGCCTTTTTGTCATCCTTCATGGGAAACAAAATGTTCCATTCTCTCAAAGGTGGACAGACCAACTAAGGCACATAATGCTGTGGAGTCTGATATGGACATTCATGAGATTTAGAGAATGGTTCCTACATGATTTAGACAACCTTTTAACCTTTCTAACATTTTTTCTAGCACTACTGTCAAGACACAGTGTCATCACTGTCAATTTGGTCCATGTTAAAGTTTTTTGAAGAACTGGTGGCCAGATTTACATGAAAGTTGATGGGTATTCATGGACCCACAAAAAACATTTTGGACTCCACCAGTGTCCTCTTCTGTCTCTCTCAAGACAAAATGTCAACTTTGCACACGAGATATCTCTGAATCTTTTAGGTAGATTTGCAGGAAGTGTGCTGAGCATGTTATTGCTTCTGAGGAGATAAACCCCATGTTCTTTCTTTTAGCGCT
Source organism: Macquaria australasica (assembly GCA_005408345.1). Classification (NCBI taxonomy): domain Eukaryota; kingdom Metazoa; phylum Chordata; class Actinopteri; order Centrarchiformes; family Percichthyidae; genus Macquaria; species Macquaria australasica. Next base: position 189,940 of record SEMN01000638.1, read on the forward strand.
GCTGTTGGATGAACTTTGTAGCTTGTAGTAGCCACCAGCTGAGCTTTAGGCCCATGGGGATTTATCTCTGGAGTCTTTTTAGTCTTTGTTATATGTATAAAGCAAGCATCATTACATTTTAATTGTCATAAGAAAGCCAGCCCTTTCCAAATCCACTACCCCATCACCCAGCCTGTTAGCTTGTGTAGCAACTACTGCAGCACTCTATCGGTTGAAGACTGGGTGAATGCAGCACAATGATTAATTAGTCTAATTCAATAATAAAATTGCACCCAAAAGTCAGGACTATGTTTTCTACTTCCAGTTGTAGCGATGACTTATTTAATTGGGTTAAAGGTTTAAGTGCTGTTGATGAATCAAAAGCTGTCTGTGTCAGTAAGCTAGAGAGTTGGTTTCTGGGAGCTTTTAGACTGGATGTGCTGTTGGTGCTGTGTCTGTCACAGAGACTAAGCTGACGTCTCTATATAAAGGACACAGCACTCACAGTGATGTTCCAATTTTCATCTTCTGTCTGCAAATTAAAAGCCATCTTTTGAATCTGATACACAAGAAAAATCGCAACAGCTTGTCTCACACTGAGCCCTTCAAGAACCATCATAGTGACACCAATTGTGTTCATCTGTAGTAAGAACCCACAATAGATGAAGAAACAATTCAACATGACAGCAAATGGAAAGCAAATTGTCAGTTTGCCTGACTTGGAAAGGAAAAGGCTAAACAGAGACACACAAGCTAATACAGTCTATTTCTGCAAACTGTGCAATGAAGCTAAGAGTTCTGCAATGTTAGCAGAATCGCATACTATTGTCTGTAAAAGTACTGCATGTAACTGTAACTTCTGATTATGTTGCATGTTAAAGTTTCAGTTTTAGGCCTGAAGGATAGACAAGTGACCTGACTGGAAATATTTCTGTCAAAATGTTTCTACTGACACTTTTTTTTTAAAGTTTGGTATGTACTGGGTCTGGTACTGCATGTGTCGGTCATGATACAACTTACACAAGTGGTAGGTGTCATTGTATGAGTGAGGGACAGCAAAGGTGGGGAAAAAAGGCTACATATTGTCCTGCAATGTTAAAATGAAAATGCATAATAATGAGTAAATTAAACTGTAGTGTAATGATCACTTTGGACAGATCTGAACTCCATTGTGCTTCTGGCTCTGCCATAAAAATGTATATTCCAATTTCTATCACCTGGCTGTTGTATAAGCGGCGTCAGTCCTTCACTGGCCATCACTGAGGGATCACATTTCTTCTGATGCCAGACAGCTTTTGGTCATCCATCCATCACATCTGTGTAGATCACATTTCAAAGCAGTAATAGCAGTGTCAAAAGCGCACTGTTCCTTTTGACACTTGCAGAGGCCTCAGTGAGCAAGTAAGACCAACCAGCCCTGTGCTTCACCCACAATGCCGTGCTGCCTTTCTCTTACCCCCCGTAAAGCTAAGCATGCAGCATGACAAAGACTGACATTCCCCATGTCCTTGGTGCTTAACCTCACAGTAATTGTATTTATGAGTGCAATGCATTATTTCTATGGGTATAGAGCTATGGGTTTTTGTCTGAGACTGATTATTACAAATGAGCATGTTAAGACTAATCATGGGTACATATCATTCATAAGCACAGTTCACAAAATAACTAATATTACATTCATATTCAAACTGAATGTTCTTGTCTGTAATCCGTATGGCTGAAATATGATTTGCTTGCCGTTCATTTAATAAGGTAGGGCCTAAATGTCTTCATATACTGAAGCTGAAATGCATTCATGTTGGCACTTCAATATTTTAAAAGCTTAAACATATTCAGTATATTTAATCACAGAGTAGTGAATATTATTAACTTTTTAACACCTGTTTATTGCAGAGAAGTTTGTGTGTGTGTGTGTGTGTGTGTGTGTGTGTGTGCACTTCAACCTCATGCAAACAGCTATCAGCCTCCTAAACTCTCTTCTTCTTCTCCTGTGTAATTAATAGAAAAGAAGCTGTTCAGTTGCAGCCGCTATATCTTCATGTCATATTACAATCCTACAGCCCTCCTCTTTATCAATGCTTTACATTAAGTGTCACTATAACAGTGATAATTAGATATTAAAACAGAAAAAATACCAGTGCACTTTAGTTAAATTGCAGCATGACCAAATTATTGCCAATTCAGTTAAGTTACTTTTTTTTATGGCTTATTATTTAGCAGGGACAATGCACATTACATATATTGTATCAGATATAGCTAAAAGCTAACCACATGGAGGCCACTTGTGATGCTCAGGTTACAGAGCTAAAAGATTAGTTATAGTAAATCAAACCATACAAACTTAAGATTTGTAAAAACAGAACAAAACAAAAAAAACTAAAATAACAACCACCTTAAACAAACAGCAGAAGAACAATACTAAATTCCCACTAGGGAGCACACCATCAGCAATCCCCATACCATTAAAAACAGACATGAAATCACCAACCAAACACTCGGCAACATGCTGGCTACATTCGGTGTCTTTTAGTTCAATGACTACAGACCTGACTGTCCTTCAACCACGTTCTCAAACTAAATGTTAAATGTGTAAAAGTACTGAACACTCTGATACTCAGTGGTGGAGTTCCACACATGGCTGCCTTAACTGAGAAGCAGTTTTGCCCAAATGTTGTATGACCGAAATATAACGGAACAGTCCCCTCTAGAGGAACCTCTTGTTAACTTTGAGCCAGCTCTACATGTTGTTAGAAACATTTTGAGAGGTTGTGAATGATCTTATATAATAAATCAACATTTGCCCTAAACAGAACATTTTCTAATGTCAAAAGATTATACTTTTTAACTATATTGCAATAATGATGAGAGTTTCGTTTTTTATCCATTTTCAAAGCTTGCTCATACAGACTATGACGGGGTTGCATTCATGTACTGTTTGTCTGAGACCAGTTGTAATACAGTATGAAAGATGTGACAGTGTCATTGTGCATGTACAGTTTTGCTGCATCTGTACTCATTTGATTTCTTATCAATCTGAAATGAGCAAGGTTATGCTTTATTGTTTTTGAAGGTTGGACAACAATCACTCCTAAATATTAACATGCTGAACATCCTGTAGCCTCTGTCCTTTCATAATCATTTCAGACGGAGGGGAGGGAGATAATTATCTCAGAGGACATAAGTGCTTGATTGGAATTTGAATCTTTAGAATTTCCAGTGTGAAGTTCAACTGGGATAAGAATGACTTTGAATTATGGACTTGTTTTTTAAAGGCCTTTTTCCTGTTGTAAGGCCTCTGGACTTTCCATCTGCTAACCTGTAGATCAATAGCATCCTACTGAGTTGCAAAGTAGAAGGAGGTATTTTGGGCAGGGCTCTAGAAGGAAAAGTCCCATCTGCATAGAAAACAATATTTGGAGCACTTAAACTTGGACGTGTGTCTTTGATAAAAAGGTTCAAGCTTGTGGAGATAAAATTTTATTGAGTGATGTCAACCATGACACCTGTTACAACCTGTTCTGTTGTGGTGTTTCCTGTCCACGGCTCTGGCATCATCATCTCAGGCACCTGTGCTGGCTTGGAGGCTGAACCTATAGTAGACAGGGCCTTTGTTCAGCTCTCTCTGTCTCTCCTGCAGCAAGCACCTTTGTGGTGCTTGGTATATTATAGAAATTCTTTATTAGGAATAACCCCTTGAGATGAACGACAATAATACAATATAAGCACAATTAGACAAAACATTTAACAAAACAAAAATAACAATCTAATTGAACAATACCAAATGTGACAAGAACAAACAACAACAACAACAAAAACCAATATCAAATTATAAGACATACAAAATTAAGAGATCATACTCCAAACAGAGCATGAAAATGGATCATTCATTCATAGATTATAGAAAAGTATTATTGTCAGTGAAAGCATAAAGCAATAAAGTTACAAAACATAATTATAGAGGTGTTATTATGGACATGTACAACTGATCCTATAATAACAAGACAGGGCATTTTTGAGCAAGTGGAAAGATGATATGGATTGAATATTTAAAAGGTAGATCATTCCAATCAGAGGGAGCTTTAAACATAAAGCTATTGACTTAGAGACTGCAGGAACAGAAAAAAAAAAAGCTGTATAGAGTGTCTCAGTTGATAAGAGAAAGGTACCATGAACTGTTTTAGATAGTGAGGGTAATTGAAATGTATACATTTAACAATAAACTGCAGCCAATGTCGCTGTCTTCTTATGATGGGAGAGGGCAGATAAAGAGTTTCATACATTGTACAATATGCTTTTCATTTATCTATTCATTCATTTCAACAAACTTCCATGCAGTAAACGTCTACCCTGGTGTTATGTCCCTTACTGTGTTTGATGGTTGAGCCAGCTGTAACATAATAATGGAGGCTCGTCCAGGATCTAAACACAGTCCTTCAGTCTGAGGTTAGTAAGTGAGGTCATTTGTGTGTTGCCACATGAGGTAGTCTGCTGAACTTGTCCAGTTGAGTGAGGCTTTATTCTTATTATATTATTACTTTTTTATTTTTGTGTGGTATCCCTGGGGTGGACCACGGAAGATAAATAGGGAAAGTAAGGTGGCAAATCCTCTAAGGCAAGCAGGGAACTGGGTAGGTTCTAAGAGTTAAGAGTAGCAAGTAGTAGCACATGAGGCCTGCTTCGTGTGTGTAGTTATTTTAGGGTTTAGTGTTGTGCATTCAAATTAAAGCTTCACTTGTTTAACCCTTGTAGCTTAGTGGGAGGCTAGTCGTTTAGTAGCCATTGTAGTCTATGCTCATTTTTGCTTGATTGTGTGGCTCTGGGGCTACTGGCTACCACAACAAAGAACAGAGAAGCTCGGCGTACAACACACAGAGGGTGTGACTTCATTACTCTGCTATATCTTTACATAGCAAATAGTTGTTTGCTGCTATATTAATGTTCAAAATCTCATATATAGCACCTTTAACGAGAAGTATAACCACTGCACCATGTAACCTCTCTAATAAATATGGAGCTGTCTGTTCACCAGGCCCTGAGCTCATACTGTAATGACAGTCAATTAGCCTGCTTCTCTCTGCCAGTGCTCCTACCCCACAGACACGTCCGTGGGTGGCCTTCCAAAATGCTCACACCTCCAGGAATGTTGACATGATATAATCAGAAGGTTTTCATGATATAAATACAGTTCAGCATGCTTCACCTGATGGCTAGATAAGGTAAAAAAAAAATCCTTTGTCAGTGAAGAGGGTGGGCTGCATTTGTAATTGATGCGTGTGATGAGACTAATAAGCTCCCCTGTGAATGCATCAAAGAACAAGGGAGAGATAATGAGACTGTTTCTCCTTTTATATAACTCATAATCAGTTTGCCTTTTTCAGTTTTTCCTTTTGTGCCATAACCTTCCTCCCATTCCACCGTAGACAGTCTAACCGAGGTGCTTTAAGAATTATCCTTTCTTTCAATATCAGTTAATGACCTTCATGGATGGATTCTTTGATCTAGCTTCATGTCAGGTTGTCATATCAGCAGGAGTAATGACAGACATGATACTGTTGCTGTTTTTTTTTCTCCATGCTGCCAATTAAATGCCCTACTTTAATATATTTCTCTCTGATGACACAAAGATGTGACATACTGAACATTTACCCTCCATTCATACTGTGAGAATCTTGGTTTATTAGTCTTTGGCCGTTGGCAGTGTGAGGGGACAGTCTGACTAATAATTTGCTTCTGGTGGCTGGGACATTTGCTTTACCTGCTACAAAGGGTAATTAGTAAACCTACATGCCATCCCAAAAGAGTCTTTGCCCCCATGATTAAGTGTGTCTTCAAATGAACTGGTGGGTTATTATAATATGCTGCAATGGAGGACTGCTTTGAGTTAGTTGAAGCAGACTACTCACCTTAGTATTCTACTGGTGAAGCATAAAAAGGTAACTCCACAGTAGATTTTGGAAGGAGTCAAAACACAGCTGCACCGGCCTCTGTAGTCTCTTGAAGCTCTAACCACACCCAACATCACAGCTGGTGCTGTGTGGTAAGGCGTGGTCTGTTGTATTTGTGACCACACCTAGCTGTGATGTAGCGTGGTACTCTAGAGTTGCAAAGTGTGGGGAGCAGCTGGTTCTGGAGGAATTTGCTCCTGGATAATGAAACAATCTTTATGCTGTGGCAGCCAGTTTGAATTATTTCAACGTGGTTTCTGAGAAATCCCATTTTTTCCATCATTTTGGCATTGGTAAGGTCCTACGGAGAAGAAGCCAGTCATAGGTGCAAATCAGAGCTGTTGCTTTTTGATTCAAAATTGTCACTGCAGTTGTTAACAAAACATGACGCCACTGTTTCTGAATTAATCAGACAACTCATTAATGAAAGTGAATTGATTTAAGCTGCAGATATGTATGGTCAGTTTTCTGAATGCCTAAATCACTAGCTTCTTGTCTTCCATTAGGGATGCATGTAGCAGGATTTATGGAAATGGTCTTTGGGAGACATAGTTAACTTCTCATCTTACGTTTTTATGGACACAAGCGTGTACCTCCTACTACTAAAGAAGGTGTTGTTAAAATGTCTTGAAATGCAGTGTTCTGCAGTGTTACGAGTCTTTGGGAAGCAATACTTCACATACAGCAACTGCTGCACCAACATGTTGTCCTCCATTTCAATAGCATTATGCTAGTATGTTCTTATGATAAGTGGGTCAGGGCACACATAGAGGCTGGGTTGGCCTTCCATACACATACTGCATATTACTGTCTCAGTAGATTAAACATCTTGTACCCATGGACCCCAGCGGACCAAACAATAGTCTTCTCCGACAGGCAACTTGAAAAGGTTATATGTACAAGGAACAAGAGGAAGAGAAGCACAGTGAAAATCATAGATATGAAGCAGTTTTTGATTATCAAAGTGCAGGTGTATTGATTACAGATTCAGCTCTGTGCTTGTGAAGTAGCAAACAGTTTGACAGAAGCTATGTTAGAGAAGTTTATATGCACAAATACAATTTCTCTGCCCTGTTTTTAATGTATTTTAAATGTATAATGCTTCCAGGTTCAAAGATGAAGTCAGATATTTAATGTTGGAGTTTGCTTTTACTTTATTCATTGGTGCTCTCCAACTGACTCTCTCTTTCTGCTGTTTCTACATCTGAATCTCTCTCTGGGGTTAGTCAGTTGGGTTTAGGCCTCTTTAGCCTGTAAAAAATTTAATCGTTTCCAAGGTGGCACTTGGCTCTCTGGTGTAGCACAAGTTTGCAGTGGAGGAAGAGTTAAGACTTGCGTGCCACCAAAGACACATCTATAAACATGATTGCTCAAATTTTCTCACTTGTTTAAAAAAAAAGTGCTATTTCTGGAGAATCAAATGTAGTTTTTGTCCCACAATGCAAGGCTGCAACAGTCTGCCACAGTCCTCAGACTGTGATGAATATGCAGTAGAGGTCACTCAAACTGTCTGTGGTGAAAAAAATGACAATTCCATGCCATTTGGAATGCTTCCTGATAAAGTATTATCTTGACCAATAATGAGAATTCAGCAAATTACTTTTTTTCTCCAAATTCATTTGAAGGAATAACCAAAAATGGTCATGTTCACAAAACCTTTAGAAACTCTCTGTACAAAATAATTTCTTCAATCTGCTGAAGGATCTCCATGTCCCTCTGTTCCAGTGCTTCCTTCCTTCCTTCAAGTGCTGTAGGCCACATCAATTGATGCCAGAAAATCCAAGCTATGGAAATTTGTAACAACATAAAATGCATTCCATGAGCGAAAAAGAGCAGGGGAAAGAAAAACCTTATATAACCTGTCCTCTTCTCAAAGTAGATAACATAAAATGATCTATCACAGATGGTCTGCTATACTTTCAGCAACCTTTAATGACACAAATCTAATTAAAGATACATAATACTCAATGTTCATATTGTCCAATTATTTGCTCTCTATACATTTTCTTAAATTGAATAAAAATTGAAAATGTCCTATCGTCATCACCTAATCTTAAAGCCCTTGAAAACACTTCACTTGAAATCTGAAGTATTTCTCTGTAGCATAAAAGATGCATGACTAGATAAGCAACACACATCTTTAATTGTAATTCCTTTAGAGTTTAACACAATAAAAAGTTAATCTGCTTCATCAGGACTGTGTGGCTGTGGTTTCACCAGATTTGATTGACAGTGACCAAATTACCCACCAACTCTGAACAGATTCTGATTCAGATGTTACTAAATTCTGATTGCCATTTGCATGGATTTATATGATTAAACCAGCGAGAACAGCAGGAAGAAAAAAGAAACAGAAATATCTTGTGAAATAACTAACCGATTTTATATGTAGAATAAGATACTGTATAATGTGTATACAGTATATTACTGTAAATAGCAAAGGATTATGGTAAGATATTCAGTCACTACTGTAATTCTTCTCTAGTGTAAATCCATTTGCAGTAGTATTTCTGCCCGTGAAAACTGACCAATGGCAAGTTTCTGCCAGTGACTCACCACTTTAATCGGGAAGTGTTATGAACTGGAGCTCAAGGTAGTGGACTCAAAATACAACTCTTAACACTAGACGCTTTAGAAACAAAAAATCACTTTTACTGATAGAAAGTTCAACAAAAAACGCTCTTTACAGAGGAAGATCAAAACAGTTCAACAAAAAACACTCACTAGGAGGAAAATCCAAAAATAACACTAACACAAATTGCTCGTAACGAGGATTATCAAAAGGTACAAAGGAACACAAAACATGAATGTAACGTGAAGCGAAAAATGACGCTGGCTCTCTTGGAATGACTGACATGCAGACTAGACCAGACGAACTGGCACAGGACAAAGGGAAACAAGGACTATATATACACGGGGGAAAAGGAACACAGGTGAATCCAATCAGGGGCGGGGCAGACAATCACAAACGGCGGGAAAACACACAAAGGGAGGAAGTTCAAACTGAAAACAGGAAAGGTGAATACACAATAAAACAGGAAGTGCAAGACGAGACTAGACGTGAGTGAAATTTAACTTAACATGAAAATACCATAGACACACTTAACATGACATTAGCAAATCTGCCGAGACACCACAGAAAGAGTCTTTGGTAACGTGAGTTAACAGCATGCTTGTTAAACGCTGAGTTTTTATAACATCAGTATTGTCAAGTCAGGATTTACTGTATATTAGTTGCATAATCCTTGTTATTTTGTCTCAAAATGCTCTTGTATAGTTTAAATTTTTTATTCTATTTTATTGTATTCTATTAGGTTTTGGTTGTTAAACACAATGTTCAATCTTTGACGTTCCTTAAATGTATTTTATAGGACAACAGACTGTTTGTTCTGTTAACATTTATGCATTAATTATTATTTTAGGGAACATAATTAAGTAATTGTTGACACCTGCCAGGCTCCATAAAGACCTGGCAAGTTTATATTATTTTACCTAACTAAGTTCTGGGCTTAGGGATAGATAATGACACAAAATGATAAGCAGCCATCTCAATCTTATAAATGTAAGCAATGGTGAATATATAGTATACCACTGTTTTCAGCTCAGCAGCTGGAAACAAGAAGCTAAATCCAAAGTTTAGGAAGGACTACTGCACTCATCCCCAGCTGTTCTCCTACCTCCTGCCCTTCCCTCTCCATTCCTACTGCTATTCTTAGCTATTACCAGCTCCTGTGGGCCAGTCTAACTCCTGTAGTGTCCAACAGAGTAATCCACAGCCAGGCCTCTCTACCACCTTTTCCAGCTGTCAACAACACAAATTATTATTGGTGTTTTTTTCTGATTTGTTAGCTGGAGATGTTCGGTGCACATTGGACCTAACCAGACCTTTTCTTGCAACTCTGTTGTAACTCAGAGTTTTTTTTCTCACTTTCAAAAGGTTTCATGTCAGCATCCCAGCCGACCTTCAGCACAGCATGCTCACTGTTCTGTAGGTGGTCTGGACAGGTCTTGGTGGTATTTTATTAAGCAATCAGTCACTGGTTTACAGTTGTTATTGTTTTAGGATGTGCTTTATCAGCGGGGAGATGTTAAAATGGTGTCTGTGTGCATGTGATGGTAGGCTGAGAAACGGAGAAACACTTAAGTTATTTTAATTTGATTTAAATTTAAGGTCTTACCTGCTCTTACAATATGTCTTATTTTAGTTGACAAGTTTAAATAGACTTATTCTCATATTAAACATTTAAACTTATTATAGTAGGTGTAACTAATAACATTAACAATGTCTCTGGAATGGTTAACTGGGAGACCTAAATGGAACAGTGAGTCAGCATGCACAGTACCAGGGCCCTGAAACTAACAGACAAAAATGGAATGCAGCCATCATTAATGCTATTAGTTACACCTTTACTTTTTCTGCCTTGACATGTCAAAATACCTGCTGTGAAAAAGCTGTTCTAATCATGTACAAGCAAAAACAATCAGTAGACACGAGTCAATTCTGGGGACATTTGAAACGTGTCTCGTCTGGCTCCTGGTTCCATGCTGATTATGCCCACCTGCTTTCCATCAAGCTCATCATCCTGCAGCATATCTACCAGATCGTTGTTTCAGATAGAGTGGTAGTTAATGCTTTAGGCCTCTTTCATGTTCTTTGTGATCGTTTCCTCATGTTAAATTCCTCGCTAATCACTTTCTCTTTCCTTGTGCTCCAGGATCATTACTCGCCTGCCCACTTGCCAACCAACTAACCACCAGCTACCTCCAGCCTGCCCGCGCCGCTCTCCCTCATTCATTTACCCCGGCCCAGCTGGTCCTGCCATTCCTCACCACCCCCTCCTGCCTTCTGCCTCAGCCAGCTACCACCCCACTCATTCCACCTCCACTCCCCACTACCCCTTTCAATAAATCCTCTTCATTCATCTTACTCCTAGTCTGTGTCTGCGTTTGGGTCCACACTGCAAAATCACAACATGTGCCGAGTACACATCTACAACAAACTCAAAAAAGCTGAGTCCTTATTCCAATCCTGACATCCTTCATCAGGTTTATCACTTCCACACTGCAATCATTGATGTCCTACATCATGCTGTCCGATTGTGTTGTAAGACCTGCATCTTGTCTGTATAATGTCCCCACCACTGAACAAAAACAAAAAAGCCAACATGGAGAGCAACAACTTGTTTTATTAGGTTCTTTAAATTAAGTCTTAATTATACTGTATATACACCGATCAGCCATAACATTATGACCACTGACAGGTGAAGTGAAGAACATTAATTATCTCGTTACAATGGCACCTGTCAGTGGGTGGGATATATTAGGCAGCAAGTGAACATTTCGCATAAGGATGTGAGCGACTTTGACAAGGACCAAATTGTGATGGCTAGACGACTGGGCCAGAGCATCTCCAAAACTGCAGCTCTTGTGGGGTGTCCCTGGTCTGCAGTGGTCAGTACCTACCAAAAGTGGTCCAAGGAAGGAAAACCGGTGAACCGGCAACAGGGTCATGGGCGGCCAAGGCTCATTGATGATGTGGGACGCGAAGGCTGGCCCGTCTGGTCCAATCCAACAGAAGAGCTACTGTAGCTCAAATTGCTGAAAAAGTTAATGCTGGTTCTGATAGAAAGGTGTCAGAACACACAGTGCATCGCAGTTTGTTGCGTATGGGGCTGCATAGCCGCAGACCAGTCATGGTGCCCATCTTGTCATGATCCCAAAGACTCTTGTGTGGACTGTGTGTTATTTCCTGTTTTATTTTGAAGGTCTGTTCTTCGTTCATGATTTCGATTTACTTCCTGTCTTTGTTCTGTTTCCGCCAGTTTTGATTAGGGTCACCTGTTTCTTTACTCACCTGCCCGATTCCCTCGTTTAGTTTTGCCGTATTTATACCGGCCCCTTTCCTTTGTTCAGCGTCGGTTCATTATTTGGGTTGTTGGTCCTGAGTCCCTGCGTTTCTTCATATTTTGCCTGCTTTTCTGTAAGTGTTCCTTTAATAAATCAACTTGGTGCACTCAGCCTGCCATTGTCCACATTTGGGTCCTTTTCCCGACTGCGTAGTTGGCAAGACCTAACACATCTGAAAGCACCTACAATGGGCACGTGAGCATCAGAACTGGACCACGGAGCAATGGAAGAAGGTGGCCTGGTCTGATGAATCACGTTTTCTTTTACATCATGTGGAAGACCGGGTGCGTGTGCGTTGCTTACCTGGGGAAGACATGGCACCAGGATGCACTATGGGAAGAAGGCAAGCCGGCAGAGGCAGTGTGATGCTTTGGGCAATGTTCTGCTGGGAAACCTTGGGTCCTGCCATTCATGTGGATGTTACTTTGACACATACCACCTACCTAAACATTGCTGCAGACCAAGTACACCCCTTCATGGAAATGGTATTCCCTAATGGCAGTGGCCTCTTTCAGCAGGATAATGCACCCTGCCACACTGCAAAAATGGTTCAGGAATGGTTTGAGGAACACGACGACGAGTTAAAGGTGTTGACTTGGCCTCCAAATTCCTCAGATCTCAATCCAATCGAGCATCTGTGGGATGTGCTGGTCAAACAAGTCCGATCCATGGAGGCCCCACCTTGCAACTTACAGGACTCAAAGGATCTGCTGCTAACTTCTTGGTGCCAGATACCACGGCACACCTTCAGAGGTCTAGTGGAGTCCATGCCTCAACAGGTCAGGGCTGTTTTAGCGGCAAAAGGGGGACCTACACAACACACAGGTGGTCATAATGTTATGGCTGATCGGTGTATATGGCCTTCTGTGTGTCCATTTATTTATTTTTAATTGTGATACCAGGTGTTACAGAGGTCAGGTTTTGTTGTCATCATAATGATAATAAACATGAGAGAGGAAAGTGGAAGAAGATTACTTTCCATTTTGCTTCTTGCTTCGTTCACTCCTGTGTCTTCCTCATGCCTTGGCACCTCCCAGCTGTGCAAGAGAGAAAAGAGGAAGACACGCGAGGATCATTTTGAGGAGCCGGCCATTACTCATGAGGTTCAGCATCTCAACTGTCAAATGTGTAGAAATTACTCGGTAACAGTTTAACAGAAACACCTGGCGTCTGATGGCTGCTGCTCCGGAACAGATTCTAGATATACTGAGGCATCAGGGCGACACAGAATATTTGAAAATCTGAATATTTATTAGTGAAAGAATTGAAGAAGCTTGAGGGAGTGATAAAAAACAGATATACGTGTTCTAAATAATATCTATAATTAGTCTGTCCTTTTCTGGCTGATATGAAACCAGTGATGACACCCGCCACTTTATAGCTCTATACTTTGCAATGGAAAATAAGAAAAGAGCAAGAAAAACGTATTTTGTCACAAAAAACTTGCAAAGAGTGTTTTCATGATTCTGATTCTGACATATGAATAACTATAATAGAGTTTCCTGTTTCCACAGGAATGACAGCACCAGTATTAGCTACAGCAGAGGTATTCAATTCAAATTCAAAGAGGTCCAGTTAGAGAAAATGTCCTGTCAAGCAAAGGTCCGATGTATCGTAATGTCTAACTTGCGTTATGATTCTGTGCCATATATATATTGAAGTAGCCTAGTAATTGTATCAATGTCGGTATGTAGTCACCAACTAACTGTACAAGTACAATTCAATAATATTTAAAGAATATTTATTGTCAGTTTTCACACTGAACTGGGGGATTATAAATTATAAGTACTCTAATAATAAATTGTTATTTCTCATTTCAAGTAAGATAAGGGCTGCATTTAAAAATAAAATGCGTAACAGAGAGCTTTCAAAAAATGCATCTTAAAATTGCTTAATCTTAGAAAAATTAAATAAAAAGTGCAGCTTGGGTGTCCCATGTTCTTTTTGTTAACTCTGTTTTGGATGTCTACTTTTCTCTTTTCAGAGCACACCATGTGGAATGACCTCTTTCTGACTTGTCTCTCGTCTGGTCTCTCTCCTCTGTCTGTGTGTGTGTGTGACTCACTGACTCAAGTTGCAATGCTCACCGGAATGCACAGATTTGAGTGGCTGAGTAGCATCACGTGAGATGATTTACAACGCATGCAATTGGTCTGTGAGTAAAACCCGTGCCAGAAAGGCTAGAAAAGCTGCAGCGGTTAAAATAGAAGCACTCTGTCCAAATGTAATAATTCTCAGTAATTTACAGATCCAGGCCTGGATGGGACAGAGTCTGGGTCCCAACTTGGACCGCAGTAAACCTATTAGTGACCTCGGCCACTTATTTAACTCTCCCATCAGATCAGCTGACCAATCGCTAAACAGATTCCGATCGAAGGGGTGTTGCCATCCATAAAAAACTTCATCACCTGTGGTTCCTCGCTCCTCCAGGAGCCAACCTCTTTCTTCTCTCCTTGCTCCTCCGAGACACATTTAAGGGATTGGAACCTCCTCAATGTTGGCAAACCTCGACTAGTTTTCAGGTGACAGCCCAGAGGAGCGACAAAGGAAGGAAGCATCATTAGCAGAATGGACGAGGAAGAAGAAAGAAGAAGAATGTAGCATGTACTGTGTATGTAAATATGACACGTTTTTTCAATAAATAAGCCAATGGGCAATCGTGTTTAGGAGTGTGATTTCATTAAACTTAACTTTAAGTACTGACAGGATTCTCCTTCATTAAGTCCTGTTTTTTAACCTTTACTTATTCACGGTAGTTTCACTGACAGCAATGCTCTTTCATTCACCATCGGATCTGTTGACCACTGAGCAGCTCAAGTGAAGCAGTTTGGGGATTTAGGACCTTGCTCAAAGGCACCTTCATTGGTCGTAATGAGGGAAGAGCTGCATTTTCACTTTTCCAGTCAAACTTTTCCCTGCCGGTCCTCTAACAAGCTAGCTTCTCAAACCTGTACACCACTACTGCCACAGACTCTCACACTTGACACTTTGACTGTGGTTACTTTTGGAAATCACAGGTGCTACACTGAAATGACAAATCTCTGCTTCATGTCTGCATGGATGAGTTATGCATCTTAAATCAAATATAATGACAAATAAATTACTTTTGCATGATATGTTGACAGTTTCTAGCTGCATTTAGACTTGATTTTTGCAACTTGAAGATAGCAGAACATGTTGACGTTCATTGTCATGTCTACCCTCACTGTACAAATTTACATACACAGGTTAGTTTATGTGCTCTCAACATGAAATTCTAACGGTCACCTAAAGGCAGCATAATGGTCCATTGCCCAATTAACAAGTAATGGACAGCACAATGTGCCACTGTTAGTTCAGTGTATGAAAGGTAAAATATGTCAGGTAAATTGTATGAAAAAGAAAGATGGACATTACAAAACGCACCAAATAGCCCTAGCCATTTTGGTGCCCTAGGCGAGATTAGGATTTGGATTAGGATTTGGTGAAAACATGAAATGTGCCTCTTGACTTCTGCTCATTAGTCAGGGATTTTGGCTGTCTACAGATGCGCCTGTCAGTGCGCACCAACCATGGCAGGCAACAAGTGCAGCCAGGCCAACCACAGGGCAGTCGGGCCGATGAAAAATTGTGAGAAACAGTAAGCAGCTGTAGGGGTGCCGGGTGCAAAGTGTATTTCTTTCTTTATTTGTTTATTTGTTGTCACATGCAAGGAAAATGAGGAAGGCGTCCATCGGCACATTTTTATTTATTTTCACTGGCGATTTTTTTTTTTTTTGGGTACTTTGAAAGCTTGTGTTTATTTTGGCATCAGAGGCTGAGCCTGAGAACAGCATTCAGGTGAGGCTGCCACCTCAGCCTCCTGTGCCCGCCGCAGCTTCCAGTGCCTGTCCAGCGGCCGCCGCCGCCGCAGCCTCCAGTGCCCGTCCAGCGGCCGCCGCCGCCTCAGCCTCCAGTGCCAGTCCAGCTGCCGCCGCAGCCTCAGCCTCCAGTGCCCGGCTAGCTGCCGCCTCAGCCTCAGCCTCCAGTGCCCGGTCAGCTGCCGCCGCAGCCTCAGCTTCCTGCTCCTGTGCCCGTCCAGCTGCCGCAGCTTCAGCCTCCAGTGTCTGTCCAGCGGCCGCCTCAGTCTCCAGTGCCTGTCCAGCGGCCGCCTCCACCGCTGCTTCTAGTGCCCGCCGAGCAGCTGCCAGCGCTGCCTCCAGCTCCAGTGCCCGCCGAGCAGCCGCCAGCGCTGCCTCCAGCTCCAGTGCCCGCCGGGCAGCCGCCAGCGCTGCCTCCAGCTCCAGTGCCCGCCGAGCAGCCGCCAACTCAGCCTCCTGCTCTGTTGCTTGTCCAGTTGCCGCCTCAGCTTCCTGTGGTCGTCCGGCTGGCATCGCAGCATCCTCAGCAGTCGCCGGTGCCCCAGCCGCCTAGCTGTCAGCCTCAGCAGTCCCCGGTGCCCCAGCCGCCTAGCTGTCAGCCTCAGCAGTCGCCGGTGCCTGTTCTCGCCCAGCTGCAGCTTCCAGAGCCTGTTCTCGCCCAGCTGCAGCCTCCAGAGCCTGTTCTCGCCCAGCTGCAGCCTCCTCCTCGTCGCCGCCAGTCTCCTGCCCGTTGCTGGCCTCTGGTCCGGCCTCCAGTGTGGCTCCTTCTTCGTCGCCGCCAGTCTCCTGCCCATTGCTGGCCTCTGGTCCGGCCTCCAGTGTGGCTCCTTCTTCGTCGCCGCCAGTCTCCTGCCCGTTGCTGGCCTCTGGTCCGGCCTCCAGTGTGGCTCCTTCTTCGTCGTCACCGGTCTTCTGCTCGTCGCCGGCCTCCTCCTCATCGCCGGCCTCCGGCCCGGCCTCCAGAGCGCCTCCTTCGTCGCTGCCGGCATCCTGTCCGGTCTCCAGAGTGGGCCCCCCCTCCAGGCCGTCCACCTGAGGGGTCCTGTCTGGTCTCTGCCCTGCCTTCAGGTCGTCCGCCGGAGGGGTCCTGGTCGGCATTTGCCCTGCCTCCTGGCCGTCCTCCCGAGCGGCTCTCCACGTCTGGTCATCCTCCTGGCCGTCCTCCTGAGCGGCTCTCCACGTCTGGTCGTCCTCCTGGCCGTCCTCCTGAGCGGCTCTCCACATCTGGTCGTCCTCCTGGCCGTCCTCCCGAGCGGCTCTCCACGTCTGGTCATCCTCCAGGCCGTCCTCCCGAGCGGCTCCCAACGTCCGGTCATCCCCCAGGCCGTCGCCCTGAGGAGTCCTGTCCGGCCCTAGGTCTGGTTTTCTGGGTCCCTCCTCCGGGACCCCCTCCGCCCAACCGGGTTGGTGCTCCCTGGGGGACGTCTGGAATCCGTCCCTTAAGGGGGGGATTCTGTCAGGATCCTAAGGACTCGTGTGGACTTGTGTGTTTATTGGGTTTTGGTGTTTCCTGTTTTATTTTGTAATCCCTGTTCTTGTTTTCTTGTGTGGTATTGACTTCTGGTCTTTGTTCTTTTCCCGCCTGTTTTGATTGTTTTCACCTGTGTCTCGTTGCCCACCTGTGTGTGCTTCCCTCGTTGTCTCCTCCCCCTATATATACACCAGTCCCCTGTCTTTGTTCCTTGTCGCGTCATTGTGAGTGTGTTTCCCTGCGTTTGGTTCCTCGTGTGTTATGGATTATTGCTGCGTTTCCCTGAGTTGGATTCCTCATGTGTGTTGATGCTGATTCCCTGCGTATCTTTTCCTGAGTTCATGTGAGTTTCAGTTTACACAAATAAATCCTTGGACTTATTCTGCCTCCTCGCCTGTCTGCATATTGGGTCCTCTCCCTGCTTCCCTAATGGCTTGTCGTGGCAGAGCTGCCTCGAAGGCGTTTCATGATAAGAAGAGCGGTCACCAGGTGATCTCACCTCCAGCTCTCAACCTCTCGAACTGCTTCGGCGCTCTACCTGTGGAAGCTCCCATCCACCCAGTGGATACATTGCTGCTGCCAACATATGCTGTCCTGCTGCTGGTGCAACTGCTGCGGTAGCCGTGCTTGCGGACATTCATGGTTCCAAGATGATGAATCTTAATCACTTTGGTGATCCTCTGACTTTTTGTCTAGCACCACCATTAATTAGATGTTGAGATAAAACATTCATTCAAAATAGTACCGTACTATTGCGACTTGCTATGAGCTACTCATCTTGTTGTTTCTTTTTGCCATATATGTAACTTTTCATGCACAAAATGCATCTTGCACAATTGGCTATGACCGCCAATAACTTTACTGGACATACAAGTACGTGTTCTCAACAGACGGAAGCCACAGGCTTTACCCAACGGTATTACCTACAACAAACGGGTAACACCATGAAGTAATGGCCACAGACGGGGCACTCAGAGGTAAGGTAAATGAGGCGGTGTCCTGGTGAGGCTTTCAGTGTGCCACTTGACTGCCGATTCCCAGCATGCTGCTAGCCAATGTACAGTCTCTTGACAACAAGCTGGACAAACTTCAATGCCAAATCAGCTCTCAGAGGGACATGAAGGTATGCTGTGTATTCTGTTTTACCGAGTCCTTGCTGGCCCCAAACATGCCTGACCAGGCTATACAGCTGGACGGCTTTCCATATGGACTGTTCCATGGTGAATACTGGCAAGGTAAAGGGAGGTGGTGTATGCTTTCTCATCAACAATTCATGGTGCACTGACGTGACTATAGTCGCCCAGTCCTGCTCGCTAGTGTTGGAACATCACTGGAACTGTAATGTGCAGACCATTCAATTCCACAAGCTAATGTCATTGTTGCGCTTGAGGAACTGTATGCAGCCATCAACAGGCAGGAGAACCTTCACCCATAAGTCTTTTCAGTTGTGACGGGGGACTTTGAACCATTGTGAAAAGAAAACTGTGCTACCAAAATACTACCGACATGTCAAATGCAACAAACCTTTATTGTTAATACTGTTATTCCACGATCATAGGAGCTTACATTTCTATCCCACAACCTCACTTTGGATAATTTGATAACCGTCTTGCTTCTCGTCTACAAGCAGAAAGTAAAGTGTACACAGCCCACTGCGAGGACAGTACAGTATTGGACTACAGAACACAAATACAAACTCCAAGGATGTTTTGAATCAACAGACTAGACAATCTTTAAAGATTCTCAAGTTTGAATATAATCAATTGGTCACTGGCTATAATATATTTGTAAATGTATCCAGCTATGGACTAGTCACTTCTATCCAACCAGAAGCCTTGGATTAACAGTGACGTTCGTCTGAGATTGTGTCTGTGTCACGGAGATGAGCAACTGACAAGTTAACTGGTTATCAACCATTATCAGGCAAGATTTCAAGGAAGTATTGCCTCCTTCACCGGACCCGCTGGTTTGCTTTGACGTGCAAGTCAGTGAGTGGGAAGAAACAGACAACACCAAAAAAGGCAACATTTCTCCAGGGTATAAGCCAGACCGTTAAGGAGTTTTTTGTGAACACTTCATGCATGACAACTGATAAAACTGACACCCTCACCAGGAACAAGATCAAGCAGCAGCGGATGATCCTGGCTGACACCATGAATAACCTCCATAACAAATTCCTCAACAGGAACCCAACTCTGAAGCTCAGTTACTCTTCCTTCTGTGTTCTACGACCCTTCTATATTACGGCACCTAAGGAAGACATGTCTGTGTCACTTTCATGAAAATGCATGCTTAATGCTTCAGGTTCTACCATCATCAGGTGTTGTGAAGTCAACCAAACTAGAGGACAGCTTTGAGTTAGTTTGTTGCTCTCCAGCAAGGGAGGCCTGCCTTCTATGCACCTGTATTACGGTGCTTAAACAAACACACGGTTCTGACCCCAGAGTAAGGTGGAATCCATGTTGAAAGGAAGCAGTGGGACCGAGATCAAGAAAAACTGGCAAATGGTATCCCCTTCAACACAAAACTTACCATGCACAGCGGGAGTCTTTCAGAGCTGCTCCTATATGAGGTGAAACTGAGAAGCAAGACCACAACACGTGTTCTTGCATACTGGAATCTATTACACAAAGGGTGAAAAGGCAGCACAGTGCACTTTTGGTCAGATGGTCCCAGTAAGCATGATAAGAACAAGAAAATCTTCTTTCTCCTTTCTGACGCACCACCCACACTAGGCTTCAACAGAACAACATGGAACTATTTCTCAACATCCCATGGCAAGGGTGCCCCAGATGGCATTGGGGGAACAGTAAAAAGAACAGCAGACAGCTTGATTCTGCATGGAAAGTACGTGACCAATGGAAAAGAGTTCTTTAAAAAGATCTCAAACAATCTGAATGGTGTTCAGGTGTACTACATTAAGGATGAAGAAATGGGAAAATATGACACATTTCTCATGCAACCACTCAAACAGGTGCCATCAACGAGCAAAATACACCAGGTCATCCCACATCAAAGTAATGTCCTCCACAGGCAACTATCATGCTTTTGTGGTGAGCCATTGAATTGCAAATGTTTTACTCCAGCTTCTTCTGGACACACACATCACAGACAGACACATGGTTGCTCAATACCAAGGGCATCCTCAAGAAGGCACAGCAAAGGCTGTACTTCCTGAGGCATCTCAAGAACTTTTACAGATGTACCATCGAGTGTGTGCTGGCAGGCTGCATCACAGAGTGGTTCGGCAGCCTGGCTGCACAGGACTTTTACCAAACTGACTGTAAAGACAGCAGCTAAAATCATTGGCATGGAATTACCATGACTCCAGGACATTTACAACACTCGCTGCAAAAAAAATTTAGCCCATAACATCATTGTCAATATGTAATTTCATTGAGTCAGTGTTGGTATGTATGCTGAGAGGAAGGTGCACATTCCTCTCGCTCATCTGATCAACATTTATGAGCTGTGAAGTTGTGAAGTTTGAGAAATGCTTGTTTACTTGTGTTTAGTCTTTCTGCTCTCACAGGTTTTCTGATGGGGGGACTTCCCTGACCTGCCTGACCCGCCTGACCCTTTTAGAAGAATGAGAGTACTTCCCCTTTAAAATGTCTCAGTGGGTAATTTTTTTCTGCTGTATTGTTAGTCAGGTCCAAAGAAGGGAGTGTTTACTTGTTTATCAACTTCACAAACAATATGTATGTTCTATATGTATTCAGCCTCCTGATAGGGTATATCTGATTAATATTTTTGTCAAAGTACAACAGAGTACCATTTAGCTCCAAATGAGGGGAGATTGATGCCACCTGGGTGAAAGTGGCATTAATTCCAGGGACCATCCCTGATTGGCCACAGACAGCAAGGTGACAGGGTATAAAAGGTTTTGGAAGGCAACAAGCTGATTGGTCTGTTTTCCACTCTCCAGGAAAATGGAGGGCCAGTGTTTTGTGTTCTGTGAAGGATTTTCCCAACTGATTATCATACAGTAAGTGATGAACCTAATGAAAAAGTTTTTGTTAATCTTTTTTTATTTGGCCAGTCTGAATATATTTTTTAAACTGGAAAAATCAATGCCTGGATGCTGGTCCATCCTTCCCACTCACACTACCAACCATCCTCAAGTACAACAATCATTAAGGACACCAGCCAGCCTGCTCATGGACTGTTCTCTCTCCTTCATCTAAAACGTTACTGGAACATCAAATCTCACTCCACCTGTCTCAGTAACAGTTTTTTCAGGTTGCTGAATAGCTGACTCTGCCACGTGCGCTTATCACTTTTTGTAAATGGTATGTATGCAATATTACATGTGAGTGCATTGGGTATATGATTATATGGGTTCTAACGGCCGGGCCACACCGCCGACCTGAGCAGCGTGTGTGCGCTTCCATGTTAACAGGTTAGAGCAGCCATGTCTCGCGCGTTTTCAACGCAGCTCATCGAGAGATTTCCAGTCTCTATTTTTTCCGCGTGCGGTTCTCAGCAAAAATACACGGTGAAAATGATCTGTTGATGGTCATATTGACATCAAACCAGCAACAGTCCACATTTCAGTTTCAGTAGAATGTCACAGAGGTGAAAAAAATGAGCACAAGCCTCTTAACCTTTTTCTGTCTAAACTAAATCTAAATGAAATGTATCATGAAATGAAACAGTCTATTATTGATGGGCGGTATCAAAGGCAAACTCAATGTAGAAAGATAGAGCTGGCAGCAGGAACGCTCCCACACGCCTGCGAGACGCAGCAGTTCAGTGAGGCAGCCGTCACGCGCTACTCAGGTCAGTGGTGTGGCCCAGCTGTGTTACTATTATGTGGGATGTGGGGTCTGTTGTGGGCTTTAAATGTTATAGTATGGATGGTCTGCATCTATTTATATACACAAAGGATGAGAGTGCTGGGGCACAAACATTTCACTGTACTTGTACATGTGACAAACGTAAAAATCGAACCACCAGGTCAAAATTTCAATTTGTCCCATACTTTGGTTTATGACTAAATCCCTGCAAACTAATGACTATTCCATCAGCCTCAGCTGTTATATGTTTAGTGATAATTAGCAAATGTTAAAATGCTAATATGCTAAACAAAGAGGGTGACATGGTTAACATTATACCTGCTTAGCACCAGCATTTTAGCCTTGTCATTGGGAGCATTGACAGCATTTTAGCACTGCTGTGCCTAAGTACAACCTCATAGAGCCGCTAGCATGTCTTAGTCTGGTTTCCATCTAAACACACGTGATGGCAGATGCTGAATGTTGCATTATTTACCACCCAGGGTGCGACTTCCACATACATCGACGTCACATGTATAGCATCTGTAATGTGCTAATGGTTAACTATCAAAATTAAGCTACTAAATAGTTATTTGAAAAAGAAGGAATTTATTAATTCAGTGTTTGTTTTTGTATGGTGTTGTAGACTGTCCTTGCCCTCTCTTGCTTGTGATTTTTAAGTTAGGTTGTTATGATCACACTGTAATCACACTGGCAGGGAATTCATTACGGGCTCTTGAGTAAACAATGGTTACTGCAGAATCCAATTAACTAAAGCAAATGCACTGCATCAGTTACCAGGACCACACTGTCTGCACTGGCAAGTCCACACTGTGAGAAATAATATCTGCTCTACACGAAGGATGCTAAAAACAGCAGCGTCTGACAAGCACTCCATGCCCCAGCTCCAATCACATGGGCTGACTTCCTTTTGATGTTCATGCTGCTTGCGTGCAAAGCCTCCATGCAGGGAGAGAGAGGAGGGAGGGAGGAGTTAAGGATGAGTTTATTTGGCAATCATTCCATTTACTCATAAACAGAAATGCATCTGATGTGATCCTCACGTGGCTTTCTGGGAGTTCATTTGGAATATGACTTGCTTTAAGCATTGGCTGTGCAGTCAGAGTAAAAAAAAAGACATTTACAGAGGTCATGCTACTGTACTGTTTCCTGTTATTGCTCTTGTTCTGACTATATAGAGCATACAACAACCTTGTGTACAGAGTATTTGCTTTTAAGGTTCACTTAAGTAGCATCTTTCAGGGGTCAGAGATGATGTTTTTCCTATTTCACTCTAATAACCTTAAGAGTTTCTGCTGTCCTGATGCCTTATGAGTATTATGGCCCCGTTATTTCTGGTTTGAGGTAAACGAACGGTGCGGCTGGGTCAGAGCCTGCACATATCTCATCATAAGGCTTGGGAACTAGCATCAACAACAGGTGTCATACAGACAGCGGGTTGCTCATGTATTACAGGGCCAGGACGCTCTTGTAGTCATGTGAGTTCCATGGCTCTGGGAGAATTTCTTATTTGCCCAAATGGTGGAATCAGACTTTTTGGTGATGGACAGTACCTAATCCTTCCCAAATGGAAAAGATAGATACTACCAGGTGGGTAAAAATGTTTCCAAGAATATAGATTATTAGCTGTATTATATAGTATTGGACATTGTATTGTAAACTCACACTGATCAGAATTTTGTGCTTTTTTATATTTCTTCTTTCAAACAATTGACCATGATGTGTCTGAGCCTAAAGAGCTGCAAGCTGGTAATCTGGGCACCAAGTGAGCACACAGAAGTGGAAATTCCATTTGATAAGAACTGTAAAGATGCACATGTGCAACAGCTGCAGAATTTCTACTTTTTTCACATGCTACCAAGTTTGGGAGAGGATTTTGCTGAAAAGAAGATAAATCTCTTCCCAAAGTACCTGGAGCACTCATTTAAGATGGGGGTGAGCAGTAGAGTCGTATATACACATACACAATACAATCAGTTTGAGTGCACACTATGAAGTACTGTTTCAATAAATATATTTTGATAATACATTTATTGAGAAATGGACCTACACAAACAGTAAGTAATGATGTCTTACCAGTTTATTTATCATAGGACAGAACAGTTGAGATAGGCAAGTTGATACAGGCAGTACAAATTCTGACATTGTCCTTTGCAGTTCATTAACATAAAGGAATAATAATACAGTAATAAAGTGATGTGCCTTTTTGAATACATTAAACAACCAGCGCATGTGGTTAGTCATGTTGATTGTGTTAGAGCTGTACATGTTAAGTATGTTGTCAATTTTAGGGACCAAATTAATAGGCAGTTTGTGAGAGAATCCTGTACACCTTAAGACGAACTGTTGAACTGCTCATTCAGCGTGAATGCAGACATTAGCAATGCGTCGTGTGCGAGTGACCTGTTCATTTGTCAGCTGGCATTGCTTGCATGTAAATGTAAATTGCGTGATCAAGCGTACATTTCAATGTTCCTCTAGAAAGTCCCTAATTGTTAAACCATGGTCCCCATCACCTCATCTGCAGCGCGCAAATGGTCGAGAAACCCTGAGTCCCGTGTTATGAACCTATTGCTACATTTCCCACCATAAGCCTCTGAAATGAACATAACAATTCCAGATGGAGCAGTTGCTACTAAATGCTTGACAGTATTATTGGCTTAGTATTGCTCTCTGTCCTCTCTCCTTCTGTTGCTTTCTGCAGGTGTTTCTGCCTCCAGAGCTGTAGAGTCTGGATCTATGGTTGCAGGCCACCTGCTGCCCCCGTGTTCCTGCTCAACACCCGCTGCTGCTATTATTCATTTTATTTTTATTTTTTTTACGTAAATATCATTGCCACTACCATTGCCATGACTGTATTTCGGGCCTATGTGTGTATCTGTGTATCTGTGAGTGAAAAATTGAATTTCCCCCCAAGGTTGATTAATAAAGTAATTCTATTTGATCGTTTCCCCAGTAACCTCCCCAGGAAACTTGTGAGTAGGTCACTCAACATTGATTCAAGTGATCTGCATTTGCTGTACTGAGGCTCACTATCATGCCACACTTTGTTCATTGATGATGTAAATATTTCCTGATGACAAAAAAAAAAAAAAAGACAAAGAATGTGTCGACACAACTACATTTGATTTACCACCTATCAAACAGTAGGTTGAAGGCCTGTTGAAGTGGTTTAGGAAGGCAGACCTGTCAGTTTACAGCCCTGGATGACCAGCCTCTCTGTTGTTGTGGACACCAGCACCAGGGTTTGTTAGAACACCTTATGCTTCATTACACACTGCCTAGCATGTGTCACTTCTCTGACATCTGCCTACTGGAGATACAGTATAACAGTACCCATATTCACAAATAACTCAAAAATGCAACAAGAAGTTTCACAATAAGGAATTAAAGGAATGCTTCACCAAAAACTAATCTTTTAAAGCAGTATTAATTGATGTTTTATTTCTTGGCCACTTGGGGAACAACCTGTGAACACAACACTGACATATTATGACAGTATTTGGTTACTGATTGCTAACTTGTTAGCATCCAGTTGCCTAATTACACATCCAGCAGACTCGGAATAACATTAGCATTCATTTGGAGTTGTGTTTCTGGTGACCAAACAGATTTGAGGAGTACTCCACTGATTCAGCATTGCACTCCTATAACATTGTCGAACTCTCGATGGTTTAAAGCAGTTTAAAAAAAGAAAAGGGATCATAATCAATGCAGCAGAACTGGCTATCGCTATTTTTATTCTACATATTCTTCTTCTTTGTCAAAACCTGGTGTCCACATTACCCACAATGCAACTTGACTGCCAACAGTTCAGTCAGGGATTTCGGTGTGTTATGCTAGTAGCAGCTGAATGCTGGGCAGGTAGCATACAATGAGTTTATTAGAGCTTTTTCACTGAAAATAGCCTTCCTGCTGCTGGAAAAGACTTGATGAGAGTGGTGAGCGTGACCCAAACAGTAGAGTTATGGGGTGTAAAAACAAAACAATAAGCTGAAAGATACTAAAACTCCCTGTAGAGCTGAGTTTGGTTCTAATTCTATCTGGGTTCATAACTGCAAACAATGCCTGACATTACAAGTCTAATTGGAACCATTTTTACTGTAAAATTATTCATTAGTGCAGCTCTAATTATATTATTATTATTACTATATTAATTATAACACTCACCACCTGTAGGCTTGAAATGTGGCTCTGAAAAGTGGTAGCTAGCTCCTTCACGGAGGACACCACCTGTAGTCAGCTAACAATGGACTCCAGTGGTGGCCCACTTGTATTGCAAAATTGTTTTAAAATGTGATGTTCCTGCAGCTTAATCCAAATGGATACATTTTAATTCACTGCATAGCCCATTGACAAATATTTGTTTATATGTTTTATAGATGGTAGACTGCAGTTGTACTGACACATCTTTTGTGCATGTTATGTGATACGGTGAGCAGGCCAGACTGGCCATCGGGAGCACCAGGAGAATTCCTGGTGGCCTGGCCAGCTGATTGGCCTGGAGTGTCAGAATAGAGTGTAAGAATACAAAATGAAATGGGTAAATTTCACCTCTGACCGTGAGTGTTGTGTCTCGGTTAGGCTTGGTTTTGTGTTCCTGTCTTGTTATTTCCGGTTTTATGTATTCACGTCTTCCTCTCAGTCCCTTTACTTCCTGTCCTCGTGTGTTTCCCGCCAGTTTCATTATCTTTCCCCGCCCAGATTGTTTGCACCTGTGTCCCATTACCTTGTGTATATATTGTCTGCATCTTCCCGTCCTGTGCCAGTTCGTCGTGTTTTGTCTGAGAACAAGCCAGCGTTTCCTTGTGCCTAGAATTGTTATGTCCACGAGTTTCAGTGAGATGTTTATAGTACCACTTTTCCTAGTGTGATTTTGACTTCTGATATCTTTCCATTGAAGTGAGATTTTTTGTTGGATTACTTTGACTACCTCTACCTGTGTGATTTTGAGTTTGGACATTTTATTAAAGAGTTTTGTTTTAAGAGTCTGCCTCTGAGTCCTGTGGTCCAGTCCTTGTCAGTGAGCTTCAATATAGCATATGCACGTCACTTAAATCAATGTTGACTGAGTTATAGAGTTAAATAAAAGTACATTGGCCACAGAAAGTGGCTGGGAACGGCAATTAAGAGTAATTAGACAGATTAGGTAAATGAAGTGTAAATGTAAGGAAGTAGCCTAAGAAATAAGAAAATAAGAACAAACTAATAAGAACAAACATTCATTCTCTTCTTGCTGTAACTAAACCTGTGAATCAATGTAATGGAGGGTCACTTGACCAACAGTTTTTTTATTAGTTGCAAGGTACCTGTAAAAAAGTAATTTGCTGTGGATATCTACTGACCGCATATAATGAAGAAAATGTTATATTCTACTACACAAATTTGTATTCATTTTTTGGGACTTTTCTCTAATTTTTACTTTGAGGGGGCTTAATCGGTTGTTTCAATGAAACCATGAGACATTTAGAGGGGAAATGTCTCTTTGGTGGAACTGCTAACAACTCATGCCCCAACTAGATACTGCTTTTTAGTAAGGGGCCACACAACAAAAAGGTTGTGAGCCACTGGTTTAATCTTTAACAATGTGTTGCATTTAATATGCTTATAATGTTTTTATGTACAATCTTAATATGCAAAGTATAGGTGTCAAATACATGTAGTGGTGTACAAGGCTAATATTTTCCCCTGGAATGTAGTAGAGAAGAAGAAGCATAAAATGGAAATACCTCAAAATTTTACTTATTTACTTTCCAACATTGAATAGTGGCTTGCAT
This sequence comes from Macquaria australasica, assembly GCA_005408345.1. Lineage (NCBI taxonomy): Eukaryota > Metazoa > Chordata > Actinopteri > Centrarchiformes > Percichthyidae > Macquaria > Macquaria australasica. The sequence continues at coordinate 217,657 of SEMN01000638.1, forward strand.
TTTAGGCATTTGGAGACATCATTATACATAGCCATACCTGACTTCAGTGTATTTACCACCTCAGAGGGTAAACCACAACCAGTTTTGGGCCCTAACCCTCAGTCTTTTTTATGATGATTTGTCTCATATGAATAAATTAATTATATTTACTGAAAGTGTCAAGAGGCTATTATCTACTGTGTCCATCTAGACATATACTATATCTCTTGTGTATCCCCTGTGTTGCTCTTCCTTCCCTCCAAAAACAACAAAGCAGACAACCCTGAGTTCACTTTAATTAGACTTAACATGTGTTCTGACAGAGAACAATACTTCTCGTAGCATTTGCATGACAATACCCTCTAATTGTGCTTTTGCTTAATTAGTTTTTAATAGCTAAAGCAGCAGTGCCTGATTATATTCAAAATGGATCAGTGTCACCGAGCACGCTCCTCTCTCTCTCTTCCTCCTTGTCTCTTTCTTTCTCGCTCTCTCTTTCTGAAAATTCAACCCCAAATGGCCTGTGTGGAGAGTTATTCATAAGTATCATTAACCCTCCTGACTTTTCATTGTGTTGTTTTCCCTTGGGGAAATGGAATCCGTACTCATTTTGATGAAGAACTGCAGCGGCTCCTTTGTTTGGGCCCCAGATGGAGAAGAGCTGATGCTTGGTTGTGTGAATGTGTTTGTGCCCCGAACTCTGAAGTAAATAGGACTGGATAATGGTCACTTCTCTTCAGCTCTCTAAAGCAAGAATGAAAGTGGACAGAACTTATTCTGCTTGATAATACTGATGCACTTTTGCTTAGGATCTATCCCAACTACAGAGCACACCACCGCCATGAGAAGCCACCCTCCTATGTCAACATTCAAACAACAACAAAGACTAAGATTAACCTGGGACAGACACCAACCAGTATGAAAATCACATTTACTTATCCCTTTTTTGAGTCAATAATGTCAGTGTTATTTTAAAATGCAGTGTTAATAGTTTTTATTGTTAAAAGGTCCTTTTCGTCTCAGCAGCTGGCAGGCTGCCAGAGTGCCGGTGTTACATCGTAGGAATCGAGAAAAAGTAAACAGACTTGCTGTAGCCTACATGTCATAGGCAGACATGAAAGATGTTGTTAGTGATGCTAAAGAATAACATCCGAGTTCATGTTTGTAAGTCAGATAAGAAGGAGACGTTAGCATGAAGCTAACTAGATGAAATGTCACAGGATCACCAAAGTCAGTAGGATTTATGGGGAAGTAGCCTGACAAACAGACAACCACCATTTTGTTTCACTTCCTAAACAATCGGTAGGGGGAGTGATGTATTTGTCCAATATTATTTATTTATTTATTTATTTTAATGACTGTAGATACGTTATTTGAATAACTGGACAAAATCTTCATGTGGGTGTCGAATCAGAGGTCTGGAAGTAGGCTAATGGGGAACAAAAATGTGTGTGAAAGTGAAATATCCCGACTGTTAGTTGGATTGACATGAAATTTTGCAAAGTAGTCAACCAGCCAATCGACATTCCCATCCCTTGAGCCATGGTGCTAGCTTGGCTGAAAATCACTAAACAGATCAGGCAAAATTCCTCTTTCACCTCTAGCCTTGTGGTCACTTCCTTCCCAGGTCAGATGATAAAATACACGTTGCCACCAAGAGTGGTTTTACTATGTTGTTTGTGTGAGGTTCACATGTGCAGTTAGTTGGATTAGTCGGACTCAGCACATGCATATGGGTACCCAGATAGGAACCAGGAGAAACTTTTGGGGGTTAGTTACTAACCCCTTGATGTTTGGAATCCTCATTCACTGTTTAACACATCTGCAGTCCTGATAACTTGCTCATATCACTCCCCTGAATGCCTCCCTCTCCGTTGAATCCACTGATAGCTTTGACATTCAGTTGTGTCTACAGAAAAATACAGAGCCAAATGCAGATGAAGACAAGTGGAGGTTTACAGGCACTTACAAAACAGGCATTACAAAAAGAATAACAAAATAACATGAACGCTCCTCTTAAATCCAAGACTAAAGAAAAAGAGACAGAAAATGCCCCTTTCTTCTCATGTATGCATTTTTTAAAGACAGAACAATGCTTCAGGCAAGAACTACATGTTTGAAAGTTTAAACGGACTTCATTTCCCTCAGATTATTTAAGGATCTGTGGATAAACTGACTCAATAGATCGCCTCCTCCACCAGACTTTTTGACCCTTTGTCGAGACTGAATGCGTCACGTCAACAGCACACAATGATCCTACGTGAAACCTATTGCACTCTTCTGTCTATGTTTCTCTTACTTGTCCTCTGTATTACAGACTGAATCCATTTATTCCAACATACCAAGTGATATGGGATTGAAATGAAGATATATCAGAGTTTCTGGAGTCTTTCTTGAGGTGTAAAACAATACCAATACTACAGACTGCAATCATGCATGTGTGACAGAGCTGGAGCATGAGCTTGTATCTAGACAGCCCAAACACCAGTGTTGGTTAAAATTAATGCATTTATTCACTGAGAGACTGGCAACCTAAAGCCAAATTGCAACTGATTGTCAGTAGAGAGTCCAATGGGGTGGAGGTGGTAAACAGCTAAAGCCATCATTGATTGAAGTAAGGAGCTAAAATAATACAGTACTTAAGCCACACTAAATCTGGTCCAAAAAAACATCCATCACCTGATAGAGCCAGTGGTGCTTAAGATACTATATCTGCTATGTAAGATTGATAAAGGTGGATAAACCCGATTGCTAAATAACTTATAGTAGCTACCTAGCTCCATCTCTGTCCCTTTTTTTTTAGCCACATTAGTGACGTGACTCTATGGATGGCAATATCAGTCCATCGGTCCACCACTTTGGTCCAGACAGAAATATCTCAACAACTACTGGATATATTACCGTGAAGTTTTGTACAGACATTCGTGGTCATGACATTTTGTACAAACTCATGGTGGTGCGCCAAGGCTTTGTCCTCTGGGCACCACCACAAGACTGACCTTTGTGGTTGTGATTGAAATTTCTCAACAGCTATTGGATGGATTGCTATGAAATTTTGTACACATTCACAGTCCCCACAGGATGAAGTGCAATAACTTTGGTGATCACCTGACCTTTACTCTAGCACCAACAGCAGGATGGTTTCAATTTGTCCAATACTTGGACCTGCAAAAGTAATGAGTTTAAGTGCTAATTAGCAAATGTTAGCATGCTAGTATGCTAAATAAAGATGGTGAAATTGGTAAACAGGTCTTTAAACATCAGCATGTCATTGTGATCATGTTAACATGATGACACGTGGCAACTACAGGCAACACAAAGAACCTGTCACAATAACTGACCTGGGAAACATGTGCATATGTGAACAGTCAACAGTTTGATGAACAGGAAATAGTGAGTTACCAAGATTTCAGTTTTGCAGATGAAACAAAACTTAAAGTTCTGAAATATTGTAAAAAATGTTGAGTGTGTTATTATGTACATATGTTATTGACATGTAGGAATGTTACACTACTTAAATGACAGGAACAAAGATTCCTCTTAAATTACACTACTGAACATTGAGAAAGTTGCAGCACATATTTCTAATTATTAAAATATCCTGGAAGGTTGATACTTTAAAGAACGTTTGGCCTGTGTTAGAGTATGACTTTGTCAGGGCATCTTCACTGGACTATTTTAATCCCACACCCACCTGCAACAGTTTTCCATTTGACACAAATTTACTAAATACTGGCAAAAAGACAAGTTTTAGTTTTACGAGCTTGAAAGCTGAATAAGGTTTTAAAGATCAACAAGAGAGGTAATGATCATTGCAGCAGTCGTCTCTCTGTCTCGTTCCTGACTCATTCCTCTCTAATCAGTTCTGTGAAGTTGCAGAGCAGCGCGACGTGACGCTGAGCGTGACTTTCTGTTACTGCAAATGAGTGTGTGACTAAATCACTGCTTCCTATTCTGCTCCGATACTGGAGCTGCATTGTTTTCTCAGCCATGGTTAATGTCTTTGACAGTGAGGGAAATAATTAGTGTCTACCTGTTGCCTCCCAATTTCCCATCCTCTAAATCTCTGTGTGGAAGAGGAGATGGGAGGAATGAACGCTGATTATCTTCACTCCAGCAAATCCAAAATCACCCAGTCAATGCAAGCACGCTCACTCTGTCATGTTTGTTCTCTCTCTATCATCCTCCCTCTGAGACAATCAGTGCTATTGTGGTGAAAGATGGAAATCTGTGTGGCGCAGCCCTAGCCTGCATGGCATTCTGGTATTCCAGCCTAACTGCTAACTGCTAAATGAGGGAGTTCCAGAGAAAAGAATGAAATCCTGGCTGCGGACACACCATCACAATTAGCTGGAATAATGCAGAGTACAGTATATGTGGACCCTACACACACACCCACAGTTGATAACACAATTCAGCCTGCGTGTGCAGGACGGACAGAGGCAGCTTGGGAGATATGACACTTGTTGTTGAGGCTTCCCTGGCTCATGGTCAAGTCACAGCTAAGCAGGAGAGAGAGAGAGAGAGAGAGAGAGAGAGAGAGAGGCACACAGCTGTGCTTGTGGGACACAAACAGACGGTGATGGTGAACAGATGGTTACAGAGATGCTGTAGTTTTCAGAAAGTTTACAATATTCTCGTCAGCAGGACAAACATGGAGTTAGTCTCAATGAATCTCATAAGCCGAGTACTGAGACCGACCCGCCCGCCGGAAGGATAATGGTAACAGGTACAAAAATAAGCAGCTAACTGAAGGTTGAGGCGAAAAGATGAGTTTTAAGTTTTGTTTTAAAGTCTCAACAGAGTCAGAATGTCTGATGTCAACAGGGAGGTTATTCCAGAGGAAGGGGGCACGATAGGAAAAGGCCCTGCAGGCCATTGACTTCTTTTTAACACTGGGGACAGACAGGAGCCCTGTATTCTGAGAGTGAAGAGCACAGGATGGGATATAAGGTGAGATCACACAGGTAGTATAATTTTGTGAGTCATCAGAAGCTTAAAGTCTGATCCGACATGGATAGGAAGCAAATGAAGGGAAGATAAAATTGGTGTGATATGATAAAATTATCAAAATAAATAGTAGTATATCAGTAGTATAATATAGTAAATAATAAAATAAAAATAGTAAATAAAATGGTGAGTAGTGAATTATTTATATATATATATATATACACTGTGTATAATGTTATGTATATTGTGCAATTATACTCCAAATATTGCAAGAGTCAGTCCTCAATATGATCTTGATTCGAATTTAGACACCTAAGTGACATTTTGACCGGTTAAAAAAGTGAAGGGCTTTCCATCTTTTCCAGTCCGTCCTAGTCCCGCCTTCTGGACAAGTTGCCCTTTCCAATATGGCGGCGATGCTGATGTACGATCCAGAGGCCAATGTGGCGTCTACTTATATATGTCTATATGTACTCAGACCTGCTGACTCAGACCTGTGAGCTCCTCAGACCTGTGGGCTGCAGTCGGACCCTTCTTGTAGATTTTCTACATCTATATTGTCAACTCTTGTAGAGAATATATATACACATATATACATACTCTACATTATATTATATTATATTTTCTATGAATTACAGCCAGTCCTGGGCACCATGCTAGAGGCAGGCAGGCAGATTGTGTGTTCTCAGCTGGCAGTGAGGCTGTATGAGGCAGGTCGACCGAGGCAGACTGAAGGCCTTGGCCCACTTTGATGAAAGTGACAGGCCTTAGAAAAACACTAACTCAGAGAAAAGTGCACCTCATCCCTTCTGCCCAGGCAGAGACGTACAGTAGCTGTCTGAACGCTTTAACATGGCCTGTTCCCATCGCCGGCACTCAGAAACCACACAGTGAGCGAGGCAAAAGATTTTCTGTCAGAGAAGAAAGAGTGTGTGTGTGTGTGTGTGTGTGTGTGTGTGTGTGTGTGTGTGTGTGTACACACACACACACACACACACACACACACACCTTTTTCTCACCTCATGCCTCACTCTTCTTCCACTCCAGCTTCTCAGGGATTTCTTAATGACATTCCATGTTAAGCTTTCCTGTGACCCGTCAATCACGAAAGTTAAAACAAAAGCACTGCACACTTGTCGTTTAACAGCAGGGCTCTCAAACTAATGCTTTTCCGCTTCCAGAAACACGTTCAGATACATTCCTCTTTCAAAGAAGTAGACGCATCCTTCAGAAATCACTTATCATCCTTAAATGGTTATCCCAATCTCACATAGAGCAGTTGGCATCCTCTTGTTTAACAGCCACACAGTTCTTTTTTTCCCCTCTTTCACCCCCTGTGGACCAGCGAACACTGACAAATGTTTTAATGGCTGCATTTGTTCACTTCTCCCTCCATAGTGTCATGAATTTTAAATGGCTCCTGTTTAATTTACTGCTGCAGAATGTCTGGTATTTTGCAGAAAACACTGAGGGCGAGCAGTCTCTCTGTGGAAGGTGAGAGGCAGCGCTTGATTTGGAGCACACTTTATCACTAAGCACATGCAAAAATCTCTGCCATTCAACAGGTAATCAGAAATGCTAAGAAAACCCGAGGCAAGTGGGAATATCTCAGAGGCAAAGTCAACTTGGGACCTCCATCTGTTAGAGCATCTGCTCGGTGTGCACCTGTCTGCATTGAGAATAGGCCTGAGTGCTGCTGCATTGTTACTCTTTAACTTCATCATTCTATCTTCCACTCTTTCCACTTCCACACCTGCTCTCTGGTCTCCTCTGATACATCTGATCATATCAAAGGTTTCTACTCTGAACCGCAAATGGAAATTTGACTTTGTTGCATTTGTTAGCGATTCTTTGGCACACTATGGTGTGATATGTGCACAAGTGCTTATCCTAGCGCCTTTTCAAGGAGCATTAGAGGGAAAGAAATATGACCGCTGATTTGTTTCCTCAGAACATCTAGCTGGCATTCATTTAACAATAACACTGAACATAAATACTGTTCCCTATTTTCATGTGTTGACCAGAGTAGTCCCAATAAATTGGAATAAGTTCAGTTCTTGCTTTCCCTTATTCTGTCTTTTAAGTTGGGGAACTCCATTTTTTAGTTATTCAACCATCCCAGGTTGAAGATAGTAACAAACAAAATGAAATAATTATTCAGAGCTCTGAGAAAACAATAAAACACATTAAATAAAAATGTTCATCTACCCTGGTGTGATGAGATCTCTCTGTGATAGGATGAAAATATTTGGATTTGATCTGTCCTTTTGACTGGTCAGATATTCCTGCTCATCTGTTCTACTCCTTTTGCTCATCTGTTGTATTTCCTCTGTTTGTGTGCTGTATGTCCACCTGCATGTGTCCAACAAACAGTCTTCAGACAGTAATCTGTTTACTCCACACTGTTATCCAGCCACTCTGCGTTGTTGTGGCTTGTTTTGGCTTGCTAGCATTAGCACTGATGGTGTTACAAACCTGCCATCCAGGCACATCTCCAGGCCCTCTACGTTCAGGTACATCTCGAACTGGTTTGCACTCTTTGCTACTGCTGACCTTTTCTGGTATTCATAAGAGGTATTAAGAAATCACTGTGTGCAGTGTGGGCTTCAGTCCAGACCTCATTTTGTAATGCTAGACTTTCCAAGCATGAGGGACTGATGATATTGCCCATAATATATATATGCCCATAAACTCTTGTGTGTTGTGTCCCTTTCCTGTATTTGGCTCAGATTTCATTCACACTCCATTTGAACCACAGTGGAGTCCTCGGCCACGTTTTTGTCAGGGTTATTTGTTAGTACTTGACTTTGAATGTCAATGTTTTTCATCTAGCCAAGCATATAAAAATATACTGCTCCTTACATGCTTGATGTGGACCAACACCAAGCATTTGGTCACTCATTTTTACTAAGTGAACTGTCAGCAAATGGAACATGAAAGCTAAGCTGGAAGTTACTGTGTAAAAATGGAATCTGATTGCAAGGGCCCCTTCAAAGTCTGCATTTCAAAACAGAAAAGACCCAGTGGTCAGTATACCACTTCACTGTTTGCAGATCACCTATTTAGTTCTGGTCTGTGTACGGCTGAATCCTCTTTTCACCGTCTCATGTGGTAAAGAGATGCAGGTTCAGCCCACTAGCCTTTAGTCCTCTGAAGGCCACACCATCATAGTTGTATCCCCATTCAGGGGCCACCTCGTTCAAAGGACACTGCCATTCATCAAGCCAAACTATCAAACATTTACTGGTTCCAGCTTCTCAGAGGGAGGATTTGCTGCTCTTCTTTGTTTTTATGTCATTGGACTTTGGACTGTTCAAATGGAAGATGTTACCTTGGGTTTCTGGGACTTATGGGAATTTTTCGCTATTTTTTGACATATTATACACAATGGTAACACCTTGTCTACACCAGCCACATAGTGAAAACAGTGGCTGCAGTCAAGCTTCTGGAAGCACCTGGAATCTCTTCGTCAAGAGACTAGGAAGTTACTGCTCCTGGCCAAGAAACAGTCCAGCAGATAACCCACAACTTGCCATTTTTACACTTCTCTATTTGTATGTATTGAACAGGATAGAACATGTTAGTAAGCTTTAGAGATGTCCAGTCAGTCAACAGGCTGTGGCTGGGGTGAGTACTGTCTTAGTTTAGATGGGTACCAATGATGTTCTTGATGGTTTTAATCACCTGCTGCACAGCCCTCCGATCCTGGCCGTGCACATCCCATGCCAGTTTGTAATGTTTCCAGTCAGGATGCTTTCTATTGCTCCTCTGTAGAAGTTAACAAGAACTTGGCATGGGAATGTTGCCTTCTTAATTTGCCTTAAGAAATACAGCTGTTTCTGAGCTTTCTTTACCAGCGTGGAGATGTGTGATGTCCATGACAGGTTCTCTGTGATGCTGATTCCCATGAACCTAAAACTGTTGACCTGCTCCACCTCAGCTCCACTGATGTATACAGGAAAAAGGAGGCAAAGACACACACTCCTAAAATCAACGATCAGCTCCTTGGTTTTGATGACATTGAGCAGTAGGCTGTTCTCTGTCACCACTCTGCAAGATTGTTGATTTTCTCCCAATATGAATTCTCATCATTTGTTTGTAATCCGGCTGATGATGTTATCTCCATGTAAGGAATTGCAGTCATGGGTGTACAGAGTGAACAGGAGGGGGCTGAGCACACAGCCCAGTTGCAGAGTGTAGTACTCAAGCCCAGAGTGCTGAGTTTGACACATGATGTCCTGCTCTCAGCAGTAAGCAGGCTGCAGACACAACACCCAGATGCCCTCCTCGTCATCTCTGGTAATTTTAATCATGCCCCTCCGTCCTCCTCTCTACCCACATTCACTCAGTATGTTACGTGCCATACCAGAGACAACAGAATACTGGACTTATGTTATGCCAACACCAAGGATGCATACATCTCATTGAGTCTCCCCCCCCTGGGCAGATCTGATCACAACCTTGTGCATCTCATGCCTGTCTACAGACCTCTTGTGCGCAGGCTGCCTGCTGTCCCACGCACAGTGAAGAAGAGGTCTAACGGAGCAGAGGATGCTTTCAAGGACTGTTTTGACACTACTGTATGGGACATTTTTAGTGACGCTCATGGGGAGGATATTGACAACCTTACAGACTGTCTGACGGACTACATAAACTTCTGTGTGGAAAACACCATCCCCACTAGGACTGTACGTTGTTTTGCTAACAATAAACCCTGGATTACTCCTGATATTAAGGCTCTCCTTAAGGAAAAAAAGAGAGTTTTTGTATCGGGTAACAAGGATGAGTTGAAGAGAGTTCAGCGAGAGCTAAGGAGGAGGATCAGGGAGGGGGAAAACAGCTACAGGAGAAAGTTGGAGAGTCAACTGCAGAAAAATAACACCAGAGGAGTTTGGAAGGGCCTTCAAACCATCTCGGGCCATATGGACTCCAAGCCCCGGCCTGCAGGGGATCAGAAGTGGGCAGATGACCTGAACGTATTCTTCAACAGATTCGATCAGGCATCTACCCCTCCCCCTGCCCCGTCTCCTCTGCAACCATCATTACCATCTACCCTCCCTGCCTACAGCCCGCTGGGGAGGGTGCCAAAACTGTGGAAAACATCGTGTCTGGTTCCTGTGCCGAAGACCCCACACCCCAAGGACCTCAATGGCTATAGGCCAGTGGCATTGACCTCTCACCTGATGAAGACCCTGGAGAGACTGGTCCTTGTCCACTTGCGTCCGCTGGTGAGCCCATGTATGGACCCTCTGCAGTTTGCCTACCAACCTGGCATTGGGGTGGATGACGCTGTCATTTACCTACTTCAAACATCCCTCTCTCACCTAGAAAAGGCTGGAAACACTGTGAGGATCATGTTTTTGATTTCTCCAGTGCTTTTAACACCATCCAGCCCAGGATTCTGGGGGACAAGTTGGAGCACGCTGGGGTGGACCATCACCTGGCAGCATGGATCCTGGACTACCTCACAAACCGACCGCAGTATGTGAGGTTACAGGACTGTGTGTCTGACACACTTCTCTGCAGCACAGGGGCTCCACAGGGAACCGTTCTGGCGCCTTTCCTGTTCACCTTCTACACAGCGAACTTCACCCATAACACTTCGAACTGTCACCTGCAGAAGTTCTCTGATGACTCTGCCATCGTCGGCCTCATCACCAACGGGGATGATGGGGAGTACAGAGAACTGACCCAGGGCTTTGTGGGTTGGTGTCAGCAGAACCGCCTCCAGATCAACGCGAGTAAAACCAAAGAGCTGGTGGTGGACTTCGGCAGGCGCAAACTCCCTCCACCTACACCAGTGAACATCCAGGAAACGGACATTGAGATTGTGAGATCGTACAAGTATCTGGGTGTTCACTTGAACAGCAAACTGGACTGGTCAGACAATACGGACGCTCTGTTTAAAAAGGGCCAGAGCCGTCTCTTTTTACTCAGCAAAAGATCTTTTGGAGTGCTTTTCTATGACTCTGTGGTGGCATCAGCTGTCTTGTATGGGGTGACCTGTTGGGCCAGTGGCATCTCTTCCAGGGATAGAAAGAGACTGGACAGACTGGTAAAGAAGGCCAGCTCTGTCCTTGGATGCCCTCTGGACCCAGTGGAGGGGGTGGGAGGCAGGAGAATGGTGGCCAAGCTATCATCACTACTGGAGAACACTTCCCACCCCCTACATGTCACTCTTTCAGAACAGAGCAGCTCCTTCAGCGACCGGCTGCTCCACCCGCGGTGTCTGAAGGAGAGGTACCGTAGGTCCTTCCTGCCTGCTGCTGTCAGACTCTATAATCAGTACAGCTCCCGGTAATCTACACTTGATTGTCAGTGTGCAGACTATTCACTACTATACTTCATCTACTGCTGTGCATTATCTTCATACATATATTGTATTCATGATGTTATCTACTTCATATGTTGTTGTGAAATATTTTTCATATACATGTATATTATATGTGCAATATTTTTATCTTATCTTTTTGTTCATACTTACAACTACACTCAGTCACTATTATTTATTTATGTCTATACTGTGTATAGGACTATTTTTCTATTTATTTTTATTGTATTTCTATATATGACACTTTTGCTGGCTGCTGCAACGCTAAAAATTTCCCCGCTGTGGGACAATAAAGGCGTATCTTATCTTATCCTATCTTATCAGTTTCATGGGGGAGATTGTTGATTTCAGCTCAGCATTCAACACAAACAGCATTCTGATGTAGGTGTTGTTATTTAGGGCTGAGTGGAGGGCAGTGGAGATGGCATCCTCTGTGGATCTGTTGGTTCTGTATGCAAACGCTGAACACGGTCTTCATTTAAAACTGAAAAAAAACAAGTGACTTGAGCACGAGACAGGACGTGTTCACATGTGACTGAAAACATGATCTTTTCCTAACCTTAATCAAAGTGCTTTTGTTGCCTAAGCTTAACCACATGCAGGACTCAGAATGCAAACCCTGGTGTCAATTTCCTGTGTTTTGTACTTTCACCATCCACCCCTTCCTCCTATCAACAACCTGTGTGGCGTACAAAAACATAGCATGACAAACAGCATGTGAACAAAATTCAGGCAATTCAGTTCAATTACTTTTCCCAAACATACCTGGCTAAAGAAATTAGTAGAATGTATACAGAGCGTGGCAAAAAAACCTATGTATGGGGATTCTCTTGAACAAACACACCCCTGGGACACAATCAAACCAGCTCCCGTTGAAGTATTAGTCTCTAACACTTGATCAAATAAGTCTCTTTGTACATAAAAATCAAAAATGCAATCACAAATGCACACATATTGGTGATCTCTCTCACACACCGACTTTTCTCTCTGTCTGTATAGGGACACTTGCTTACAATAGTAATTGTTTTGTCATGCTGTAGTACACTGTTTGGAAGAGCTGATTGATTTTTCGTTTTCACACTTCTGAAAGCATAACTTGCTGATCTCCACTTTCCCTGCCTTTCACAGAGGCTGAGTATTAAAAACCCCTTCTTCAGCCATATTGCCAGTTGGGCTGAAAGAGAAACTTTAGAGCCTGCTTTTGTATTCTCCCAGCGTTTGTGGAGTTAGGTGTGATGAATGGTGCCTCAGATGTACCACCTATCTGTGTTCACCCTGCACAACAGGGGAGCATTATCACTCTGTTCCTAGCTGGTTGAACACACTCCCAGTTTGTTCCAAACATCATTTTGCAAGCCGAACACACTCTGTTCCATCACATTTTGTTGTGGCTATCAGATATTGGGGGTTTTGTGTGAATCAGGTGTTGGAATATCAAAATGGATCATTACTTGTGCGAATGGGCAGACTTCCCCTTAATTCTGTAGAAGTGGGAAATAGAGATCCTGTTTTGGGTGATACTTTATGATAACAATCATACATATGTCAGTGACTAATTGTTGTGACATTGCATTGAATCAATAAACCACTACCTAATAACGATTATCAATAAATCTAATTACCCAAAAATAGTTGAGAGGTTGAACTAAACAACTCCATCCACTGAGGAAGGCCATGATATGTGGTTGAAAGATTTGTTAACAAATAAACCTTGTGATTAGTATTATTTTGGCCAATAACCCAAATTCGTTTGTGATGAATCATGATTCATGAACAAGCCAAGTGCACTGGTTAGCACTGTCGCCTCACAGCAAGAGGGTTGTCGGTTCGAACCCACCAGTCAGCTGGGGCCTTTCTGTGTGGAGGTTACATGTTCTCCCCGTGTCCACATGGGTTTTCTCTGGGTACACAGGCTTCCTCCCACCATCCAAAGACATGCAGGTTGTCAGGGTTAGCCATCTAGGCAGCAGGGTCAGGACCCAAATGCAGACGGGACAGGCAGACTGGTGCAGATGAACGATTTACTAACAAAGTAGCTTATGCTCAAAAACTGCAGGAACACAGGCAGGAGACAACATGAGGAAATGCAGGCAGGAAGGCAAGAACAACACAAGGAAACTCCAGGCACACGACAAGGAGAGACCAACAACGATGAACCAACAAAGAGCAAAGGGAGAGGACCGATATATATAGGGGAGGAGACAACGAGGCAAGCAGACACAGGTGCATAACAAGACACAGGTGATTCCAATAAAACACACAAGGGAAAAACAAACACAGACTAGCACACAGGAAACTTCAAAATAAAACAGGAATACAAAATAAAACCGGACACAAGACCAAACACACACAGTGTCCATGTGGGATCATGACACAGGTTAGATTAATTGATGATTCTAAATTGCCCGTAGGTGTGACTGTGAGTGTGAATGTTTGTCTGTCTCTATGTGTCAGCCCTGTGACTGACTGGCGACCAGTCCAGGGTGGACCTCTCGCCTAATGTCAGCTGGGATTGGCTCTGAGGATAAGTGGTATAGATAATGGATGGATGGATGGAATTAGTACCCATTAGCACATTAATGGATATTAAAATTCCATTAATAACTGAATTTCCAGACCATCTGCAAAAAAAAAAATAAAGAATTAATGTGCGTTTCCATCCACTACTGTTATTGGGTGCATGGAGATAAACAGTTGGTGGAGCTAATTCTCTAGTCAGTGCCATTGCAGAAGAAGAGGACACAAGATGATATAATTAAAAGAGCTCCAGTCAAAGCTCAAACAATAGAAAACCATGTGGAAAACATTATGGAAATGTAGTATTACTATGTATTAATGCGAGGAAGGTTCCAGTCTCCTCATCGCTCCACAGATCTGATGTTTTCGTCTCAGTGGACGTTTACGTCACATGATACATGTATGTTATGACTTATTCGCTAAGTCTACTTTTCCACCTCAGTCAAGTGTAAAAACTGCAGGCCCCCCAGCCCAGTATCTCTAGTAATTGTGTTCAAATTGAATGATTCTGCATTTATGTCCAATGCCAGTGTGCCCTTTAAAATGCAAGGCAAAAACTTGGGGTGGTGGATGGACGTGTAGCACTTCTGACTAATGGAGACCAGAAGACCGCATGTTGTGTTCCGTCAGAGTTTTGTGGTGCGGCTGTGGCTCAGGAAGTAGAGCAGGTTGTCCACTGTTCGATCCCCACCTCCTGCCCACATGTCGAAGTGACACTGAACCCCAAATTGCTCCTGTTAATCAGGCCAGCACTTTGCATGGTAGCTCGGTGCCATCAGTGTGTGCGTGAATGAAAGGCAAAATTTGTAAAGCATTTTGGATAAAAAGCAATACAAATGCAGCTATTTAGTTCCATATTTAATGTTTTTTTTTAACTAAATCTTTCCTAAATCGTTCCCCATAACCAATTGTTTTAGTTACCTAATCTGATATATTTTATGTGCCACACACACAGATGGGCCAAGTAACAACAGTGGAGGATACTTTTATGAATAAATCATTGAAGATCTTTAGACTGTCAGCAATGCTGATGCAGTGAGCAATGCTTGGTGGCAAGGCTTTAATCAGCCCTTTCTTGTACTTCGACCAGTCACATTTGATGGACTCCACAAGCCAACATTCTAAAATAAAGTCGACAAAGTGATTTGTCATAAAATATCAAACTTTAACAGACAGACCAGAGTCACAGTACTGGTATTTGCTTGTAGCGCTGTATTCGTCACACACTGGCCTTATATATGAGGCAGAACCAAGCAAATCCTTGTCATCATACATTCAAAGCAGCTCCTAAGCATTGGGTAAAGGCAGTGCACTACTTGTCGTCACTACACTAAAGTTGTTAACTGTTCTGTAACCTTTTCTTCAACTGCTTTAAGCAACACTTAAAGAAACAGAATATACCTTACCTACTGTATATTGCATACCAGTGTCAAACCAGCTGTGGCAATCTGTAAGAGTCTGTCTGCTGGACAAATTAAAGTTCAAATGTGGCTTTTGGAAATTCAGAGGACTACTGCCTGCTGACTGCATGCCAAAGGGGTCTTCAGATCATAAAAGACAGGGTGGAATATGATGAGTCTGTAAGTAAAAAATTCATTGGTATTAATGCATAATTTAAGTTTGGGGTGTGTCGACGGATCTTTAAAATCCTGATTTACTCCACACTTCTGTGGAGGAGTTAGATGTGTCTTATTCCGGTTGAATGGAGAAGATCAAAATTCAGATGAAAGTGAGGGCACATAAAACGCACACACTGACATATGCAGTCTTAAGGTTGGTAGGTAGGTGACATAACATCATAGAATCTGCACTGGCTTGGTTTCAAATCTCTTGTCTCCTGCTGGAGCCTTAGACCACTTGGAGCATAGCAATGGTATAACACGTGAATGTTTACCTCTAGGGGAAATGTGTGCCGTATCATTTAGCCTTCCCTTGTCACAGTGACGCCAAAATCTGGATGTGCTGATGAATGCACAACACCAGCTGCCTTAAATCTGGGGTAAGCAGTATTTTTCTGGCATCATTGGGCAAAAATTCCATAGTAACCGTTCAGCATATTGTAATTCAAGTGGTCTGAGAGAAAACGTCTTCTGCCCCTCCTCCTGGCTCTGTTTTCAGCCTTTAGAAAATCTAGTCCGTGACGGGAGACTTTGGCCAATCACAGGTCATTTCAGAGAGAGGGCGTTCCTATTGGCTGTTCTGGAAATGCAGACAGAGAGACAGAGTGCATTTAAGTCCCACCCACACCAGAGGGGAAAACAATTCATCACTCTCCTTTGACTTTGTATTGCGTGAAGGTTCCTCCTTGTCATTTCGGTCTACTAGCAAACAACAGAAACATGCCTAAAAGCTGCTGTGTGGTGGGATGCACTACCAACAGGGTAAAGAACCCAGAACTAAAGTTTTATAAGCTGCCCAACCCAAAAACTGAGGCTTTCAAGAAGACAAAAGTGGATACAGACATGAGGCATCAGCAGGAACACTGTGGGATCCTAACACTCAGTATGCCCATGTATGTGTGCAGCAAGCATTTTCTCACTGGTCAGTTAAATAGACATAGGGTGCTAAAACTTGTGCTACATTTCCAATACCTCCTTTGCCTACAGCAGTGTATAGAACAAAACATGTCCCGGCTCTACAGTGCCTTGCAAAAGTATTCATACCCCTTGACCATTTCCACATTTTATCACGTTACAAGCACAAACTTAAATGTATTTTATTGGAATTGTATGTGATAGACCAACACAAAGTAGGCAAGTCAATCTCAGACCTTTGCTTACACTGACCCCACATCGCTCACAGCCAACACCTTATTTTGATAGGTATGGACAGCGCTGACGCCCCCTGCCACAACTCCTTCCCCTTGGGGAGGACTTTCTCCCCGAGGACCTTTACAGTAACAGGGCGCAGTCTGTAGTAGGACCCCGTGGTGAAGCCTCGAGTATTGCTCAGTGCCATTCTGGGGAGAGAGGGAAGATAATTTACATGAATATCAATTTGTTGAAGAAGTTACCCAGCATGACCAGGATTTGCCCCCACCAGTCCCAGGGACATGCTTTATCGAATACAGGTGCAACAGTGATGCAATTACTATGATTTCGTACAAGTCACTTATTTACCATGTCCTGTGCAAGAGAAAATGTGCCAATTTTTACAACTTCACAGAAAACATAAAACCTTTGTGACAATGGTCATATTACCATGTAGCAAGCTCCAGATGAGGCTTGCATGCTGAGGAACTAGCATATGAGAAGCATGGGAGAGTTACCAAACAAATGCAAGGTTTCAGGCAAGACTTTCAGAGTGATTGTGGATTTCTTACAGATGTAATTAAAGTAGTTTATTGAAGAGCTGCCTGCTAAGTGTCTGTGGGGAAAACGGGTACTCTAAAGATTTGAGACCAGATGCACATGTTGAGCTAATTGAATGCGATGCTGATGTTATAGCTGTAGCATACTGATGTCAGCTGCACACTGTAAGTATTGCTTTAAAATCTGACAATAGAACTTTGTGGTCACCAGGCAGAAACAAAATGTACAGCTAACAATAATGTTAGTAACCAACTCTTCTAAACTAACTTAAACGTTATGTTTACTATGTTTATGTTACATCAGCTTAAGGACTCTACTGTCTACATAACAGAATTGTTTGATCTTGGTTTAAAGATCTAGTGTACAACAAAGTTAGCATGACTGGCAATAGCAAGTTTAAAAATAAAGGTTACCTGGTGTAACCCCAGTTCTATGAGTACGTGCGAGGCCCTCTAACGGGCTTCGCTATTGGTTCATCCCCTCGAGGCTCCGCCTCGGCACCTGAGTCAAAGTTCATGCACTCCCCATCCAATCAGGAGGTAGTCCCCTTCCCTACAAAACCCCAGTACGCGCATTGCTCGTTTCCCTTGAAAACTCAGCAACCGCCACCAGGGCCAGCTGGGTTGGTAGTTAGAGGGCCTCGCACGTACTCATAGAACTGGGGTTACACCAGGTAACCTTTATTTCTATGTCGTACGTGCTCCGCCCTCTAACGGGCTTCGCTATTGGTTAAAACCGAGGCGAAGGCCGTAGGGATGAGATGTACTCCCAGCTGGGCCGAACCCACTAAGAGCCACTATCCCTGTACACAGTAGTTCCCCGGTCGAGTGCCACCCACCGGGGAGACTTGTGCCAGGCTGCGATGACAGCCGCTGATCAGGCATGTCACGCTGAACCTCCATCTAGAGTAGCTGAAGGTTCCGTCACCTGTGCACCCAACACAGCATGTGACACAGAGCCAGCAGTCACATCCCTAGATAGGACTGCACAAAAGTAGAAGCCGAAGACCAGGAGGCGGCCAAGCAGATGTCAGCCACCGACACACTCCTGAAAAGGGCCACTGAAGCAGCGATGCTCCTCGTAGAATGTGCCCTTAGGCCCACCGGGGGGACGCGCCTCATCGCCTCATAGGCCCCCCGGATAGCCGCGCAAATCCAATGGGCTAGTCACTGCGAAGACAGTGGAGCCCCCTGAGCCCGACTACCATAGCAGACAAACAACTGATCAGATCGATCAAAGACAGCTACAGTGGCCGCCGCACGACCGCTGTCCAACAACCCCTGCAGGAAACCCAAAACGTCCTGCAGGGAACAAGAGCTGGGCCTGAGGTCCCTGGCCTCGCACCAACCTGTGAACAGCCGCCATCGTGATGCGTAGAGTTTGGTAGTGGACGGAGCACGAGCATGTTGAATCGTAGAGACAACGGCGGCCGGAAGGCCCAAGCCTTCCAATCTCACCCTCTCAATCTCCAGACCAAGAGCCGGTGACCCAGAACCGGGCGCGAAAGGATGGAGCCCCCTGCCTGCCAGAGAGCCGTGGGTCGATCTGGCACCGGCCACGGGCCTGCCTCCACTAGCTGGACCAGAGCCGGAAACCACCGGGCCCCGGGACTGTCCGGCGCCACTACTATCACGACCAAGTGCTGCATCCGGATCCTGTGGAGCAACTGCATCATCAGCCTCAATGGCGGGAAAGCATACAGCAGACCGTGAGGCCAATGTGGATGAGCCAAAGCATCCAACCCCAGTGGGGGAGCGTCCGTCGGCCTCAGAGAGAACCATAACGGTTGAGGGAAGCCGGAACGTAGCGAGCCCTCAGGGACGATAAGTGGCGATCCGCCCAGGTCAAAATCGACACCGCAAGTCTGTGTAGTGCTGGTGATCGAACCCCCCCTTGCCTGTTCAGGTAGGCCACAGCCGTGGTATTGTCTGACCGTATCATGACATTCTTCCCCCAGAGCTGAGGGGCGAAGTGGTGCAGCACCTTCTGTACTGCCGTTAGCTCCAGCAAGGTGATGTGCCGGGAGGAGTTCTGCCACATGCCCCCCACACTGGCCTGGTTGAAGGTCCCGCCCCAACCTGCCAGAGAGGCGTCTGTAAACACCTGCACGTAATGAGAGACACACCCCCAGTCGAACCCCCTGGCGAAGACGAGCGGGCGAGTCCCAGAATATGACATCCCGCCGTGCCACCCCCGGGACATGAAACTCGCGGCACGAAACCAGCGCTGCAGGTTCCTCATGTGCAACAGGCCCAGACGCATTACCGGATGGGCTGCCGACATCATACCGAGGAGCGACATGACACTGCCCGCTGGGACTAGCGCCAAGCCCCTCACTCGGCGGGCCAGTTGCACAATTGCTGTCACACGCGTTTCCGACAGCCGTGCCGTCATGGCGCGGGAGTCGAGTATAAGCCCCAGATACGCTGCCTGCTGACTCGGCCGCAGAAGACTCTTGCTGGAGTTGACAGCGAAGCCCAACTGCGTGATGTGCTGAATGACCAGCGCTGTGTGGGCCTCGGCCTCCTGTCTGGAGGCGGCGAGAATCAGCCAATCGTCTATGTAATTCAGGTTTCTCACCCCCCTTTTTTCTGAGCGGTACCAACGCCGTCTCCACACACTTGGAGAACATGCGCGGGGAGAGGGAGTATCCGAACGGAAGACGACCGAACTGATAACACTGACCCTCCATCGCGAAGCGCAGGTACTTCCTGTGACACTGTAGGATGGGGACATGGAAGTATGCGTCGGTCAGATCTATGGATGTCATCCAGTCGCATGGCCGAATGCATTCCATAAGCTGCCTGACCGTCAACATGCGAAAAGGCCTGCGCGCAATGAACGTATTCAACTCGCGCAGATCCAAAATCGGCCGCAGCCCCCCCGACTTCTTGGGTACCACAAAATATGGGGAGAAAAACCCGCTCCGTGCTTCTGAATCGGGAACCATGGTAACTGCCCCCTTCCGAAGAAGCGCGGCTACTGCGTCCCTTAATACCGCCGTCTCTGCTGGGTCGGCAAGCGATGTTCGCAAGATGCCGCCGAACGCCGGGGGTGTGCGGCAAAACTGCAACGCGTAACCCCTCAGAACGCTGCGTTCTGTCCATCCACGCAGAGAGAGGGCTGCACAGCCGCACCCACATAGAGTAACGGTCCGTGAGCGGTCCATTACGCCCTCATCAGTCAATGCGGTGGGGTCAGAGCCAAATGGCAGCGACTAGCACCGCTAGCCACACTAACCATGCTAGCGGAGTTACGCGGCTGAACCTGAGACCGCTATGAACCCGCGGGAACCCCAAACAAAGTCGCTGCCTCCCTCTCTTCGTCCCCCGGCGAACCGATCGCTGAGGACGACAGGGCAAAATGAACATCAAGGCCAAGTGAAGCACCGAGCTCCGCTGTGGACCGTAGAGCTCACTAGGTGAAACAGTACTCACCTGAGGGATGACTCCTCTGGCACCGCACTCTGCTGCTGCAGTGTTATGACCGCCATCTAGCGTCCGGTTCATGAACGACTGCACTCACCTCTGACGGCCTCTGGGGTCAGAGCCAGCACCGCTAGCCGCGCAAGCTATGCTACTGGAGTTTCGCGGCTTACTTGAGGCCGCTTGTGAAGCCGTGGTGAAACCACTGTGTGAAGTTTATGCACCCGCGATGACAGCTTCTCGCCACCATGGGTCGAGGCGGCGTCAGCCGCGGATGCTCGAATGTAAGCGCCGCCGTTCTCCGGCACACTCCCTGCCTGGGTGATGTGCCGATCAGAACGGCAGCGACACAAACAACGTATTAGCTGTCCTGCTAATGGCTGAAGATCACGGCCAACAGCGCTAACAACTGAACCAACCTGTGTTTCAGAATGTGAAGTGCTAGCAGAAGACCTCAAGAGACCAACAGAATGTACAGTGCAGGTAAGAAAACATTCAGAGACGCTGTTATAATATAACAGCGGCGCCGCTGTCCAACACACGTCCTGCTCGGGTGGTGTGCCGATCGGCGCGGCGGCGACTCGTACGCCAGAGACACAAACACACTATAGCCGCCTTGCTAAACCAGAAAAGTCATGATTCTGTCAAGGCGGTCTACGCCTTGCGCCAAGCCGCCACCCTCCACACCGTCAGCGCCAGCCAGCGTGGAGGGAGCGACCAGCCTCGGCAACCGTGCCTGACGCTCATGCTCCTCTGGGGGGAGCGTGAGATAGTCGAGGCAGGTGCTGGCCTCACTCTGATGCCTCTGACCGTGCTGGTCCGCCATTGACATCAGTGAGGCACACAAGGCTTGCTGGCCATATCCAAGCGCAAAATTCCTACTAGACAATTTTTCGCTGAACTAGACCACAGGTTGCTGAGTTGAAAAAGGGAAACCAGCAATGCGCGTACTGGGGTTTTGTAGGGAAGGGGACTACCTCCTGATTGGATGGTGAGTGCATGAACTTTGACTCGGGTGCCGAGGCGGAGCCTCGAGGGGATGAACCAATAGCGAAGCCCATTAGAGGGCGGAGCACGTACGACATAGAACCTGTTTTATGTGGGTACCCACCTGTGGTGGCGGGGCGTGGTTTAGCGCTCAGCTGCAGAGGAGAGAGGTGGGGGAGTGGCTCAGGGAGTCAGGGCAGCACACAGGTGCCGCAAATGATAATCAGCGTGTGTGTGTTTATCAGTAGCGGCAGCCTGGGGAGAGGGGGAATGGAGCTGGAGAGCGGAGAAGGACACACGGCAGAGCTGCCAGGCACCCAGAGAAGAGAAGGAAACGACGGCTTCCCCGCACGGAAACGAAGGGAGGAAGGACAGTCGGGTTGGATGTGTGTGTTGCAAGTGAGCTCAGTGGAGCAAAATAAAGGGCCAGGGAGAATCCACATGTGGTTTGAATCAAAAGTGAAAATGATTTCTTAAACAATTTACATAAATCAGCATTGTTATATGAAAGATCAGTGAAATGAGTGAAACAAAACACACAAAAGGAGAGCAGACGGGAGCTGAGAGAGAGCGACAGGGACAGATCAGGCCAGGTCAGCCTCCTCTCTGCTTGGTTTCTTCCTGAAAGGGGAGGCGAAAAGAGGACGAGGCAGGCAGAGTCAGAGAGTTTGCCACAATATTTTAAGTTATGTGGTACAAATAATGTTAATTTTACTCCTGCAGTTGTTGTGTTGGTAGTCTTTCTTATACACTGATTTTCTGTATACGGTCAGTTGCCAGTTGATTTGGTCTTACTATCCAGGGGTTAAATTTGTATTTGTGAGAAGAGGGAGCCCTTGTCCAACTAGGTTGTAGAGGAAGCCCAGCTGTCACAGCTGTACTTCTGTATTAATGAAATTGGATAATCATAGCAGCAGGGACTCTGGATGTATAGCAGAGGAGCAGAAGTCAGCGTTGGGAGTTTGAATGAAAAACTACACAGGACAGAGCTCGTCTTCCAGACTCCCTGGGTGTTTGTGTGGCTGTGTGTCCCCAGTGGAGCAGCAGTGGAGCGAGTGCTATCAGCGGCTCTGCTGAGCCTCAGCTCCTGATCCTCAGCTGGCTGATTATGTCTGCTCTAAACCAAGCCCACACTTCTTCCCTCTGTCCTACAAAAAGCCACCCGATAACAATACTGTAACACTCTGTCATGGTTGAGGGTGCTCTCCTCTCCTTCCCTTGTGTTTTCCTGTTTTCCCTGCCACTTGTGTTCCTGTCTGTTTGTCTGTTGGTGTTTGTGTGTGGGCGGGTGAGTGTCCATGGCTGGGCGTGGCGGTGGCTTCCCGCTTCTCACCTGAGCAGCTGTGGCAGATCTACTAATCACCTCTCCAGCCTTCATATACCTGGTCCTGCTCGCCACTCATCACCAGATCCTTCCGTCTACCAGTGCAGTAACTACGGCTCTAGTTTACTCCTGCCTGCTCGATATCTGCCTGCCAAGCCTGCTCCACCTCGCCTGCCTGGACCTCCACGGTGTCTCGCCTCCGCCCTGCCTGGGTTCTGGTTTGGACTCACCTCTCGTCCAGGATCACTCCTGATTTTCTCCCCTCCTCTGGCTTCCTCTACTACAGAAACTTGCTTGTGAACTGTTGCTACTGAATCTGTCGTTCTGCTTATTGGGGTCCCTCCTAGCCTCTATAACACTCGATGCAATACTCATTTTGTCACTGTTCTAAAGGAACCACGTGTGAAGTAGAAAGATAAAAAGCCTTTCATTTTCTACATACAGTGTGTGTATGTAGCCCCTGGAGGATGACTCCTATTGATTCTGGTGACCTCCTGACCTTCTCTAGCACCACCTTGACCGAAACTTTTACACAAGACAAAATATCAGTTAAACTCCTTTTTTAAATTTGCTGTGGAAATTCATGGTATTCATGGAAAAATCATCATGCTTTGATGACCTCTAGTGTTACCACCAGGTCAAAATGTACCTTTGTGTACTCTCTTACAAGTAAGAAAAAATGATAGGATGAGGTACTACGGAGTCAATTTGGATGTGGTCATCTTTTATTGCCCAAATTCAAGTTTTTGTCGAATAGCCTATAAAAGTTTATCTTTTTTTCTCAATGTTCATTCTTAAGGTCAATAAGTTATAAATTGAAGTCTTGTACAAAAGTGACCTCAGTATAGTCAGCTAAAGACTATTAACCCTGCTGGCTACATGTACAGCACTCTGGTGATGTGGTCTACACCAACGCTATCAGTAATATCTGTTATAAGCAATAGCAGAGACAAACTCCTGGCTTAGCATGCAGGTGTGTATCAAACAGGTGACACTGAAGCTCCTCCCTCTTAGAGGAAAGCCTCTATAAACATTGCTCCTCTGTAACAGGTGCTCTGTAGTGAGTTGGGACCTCACCTGGATGGTAATGCCACTAATTCAGAGGTTTTGCAGCAAGCGTCAACTAGATGTGTTTTTTTTTTTTTTTTTTTTTTTTGTCCAACAGATCTCTAAAATATAAAAATACAATGCCTCTTTTTTTTAACATTAAACAGTTCACATGGCATCACATTATTATAAGCAGTACAATAGTATTATCAGTAGCAGCCTACTAGTAGACGTACTCGCATTAAGGATGCTGATCCTGACCTTACTAAGCTGATCTGATATCAGCCAGATGTGACCAATAAATAGTCTTCTTTTCTTAGCTACATGCATTGTGAAGCACATGCAGGAGGTGGCGTATCAGCAGTAGCTTTACGCATCAACCTCACAGTAACATTGACAGTTATCTAACATTACCAAAAATTTACTCGATATAGTTTTTCTAAAACTAGATGAAAACATTTCCTGCACTTTTTGTTGCTCATTTTGAAACATAGCATGGATGAAACAGTTTTTATTATATAATTAACAAAGCTTAATAAAGGAGAGAATCTCAGAAAACAAAGATGGACATCACATCTCATTAAGACAAACGTTTACTAATCTCTAAAAATACTAACGATAACATTGTTTGCCAGGACAGTTTTGATTTGTGAGGAAGAAGAGACATACACAGGTAAAGTGGTTTGTGAAGAGATGTAGAAGCACATAATTAGACTGTCCACCTGCCACCGAATGCAGCATTGGTTCTGATCAAAGTTTATCAGTTAAGTACAGACCTTTCCAACAGTACCTAACTTTTGCACAAGCTGACACAGAATGTTGACGTATGGAAGTCTCCACTTATATTTAAGAACAAGTTACAGCCTCAGGTTCCCCTTATGGCCAGTTCAGACCAAAGATTCACGATGAGACGAAACAGTTTTAGAACGTTGCAGGGAAAAGTTGCAGCAGTGTGAACCGGCCCGTCTCAGCCCGACTCAAGCCGGCTGATAGCGTTGTCTGTGACTCAGCTTGTCAAATTGCCAGTGACTGGTTTTAGAACGTAAGGCGCGTCACCTGTTTCAACAGCCAATCAGCTCGTAACAAAGTCAGCTTGTCATCCTGACCCTCATCTTAAGTTTTCGCCGTTTCATCAACACTAGAAATACAACTGTAGCAAGTAACTCATTATCACTATCCTCATTCATGTTTTAAGATACTACAAATTATATCCAGCTACAAAAAAAGCCTGAGAGTTTGCAGTTAGAACGGAAGTACAGAGAGTTGTTGCCATGGCAACGATACACTGTCTCATCTAGTCTCATTGGTGTAAACTGGCAGGTTTCAGAGCGTTGCAGACTCAGCGCATTGCAAGTAGTTGCAAGTTTCAACTCTTGTTGAACTTGGCTTAAGAGATCACTGGTATCAGATCAGTGCACAGTATTGATGAAATCAGGATCAGGGAAGACAAACTTGGTCTAGACCTAACTGTGCCACTATATGATGATGATGATAGGACCCTGGTTCTGATCTGTGCTGTGAACACCCAATCAGAGGCTTAGCACACCATAACTGTAATGTTAATGTGAACACAATATGAGTTTGTCTTCAGTGTATGCACTTTGTGGTTCAGTTAAAGAGGAGTTTAGTCTGTTTTAAAAAGACTGCAGGTAAATTCAAGGGTGTAGATGGTTAGGGTTAACAAGCACAGCAGGTGAATGCTCAAAAACATTCATTTTGAAGAACTGACCATGGGATATTAGCATTGAAGTAGTAACAAAGGTAATAAAGTAAAATAGATAGGAGTTTAAAGCTGATTCAGTAAATTAGGATTTCTGTTGATGCATCCCTTTATCTGTACAAAAATATCCAAATGACGTTATTCTGTGTCATAAGTGTAAATTTATATACACCATACATAAAATACTTTTTTTATATATGTGTGCATGTGTGTCACTCCTCTAGGTATTCTATACAAGTGAGTTGGCCGGGTTGCAGTGTTGATTAATTTACTTCTGCTGAAACAATCTAAATGTAAATTGGACCTCTCTATCTGTGTCTCCCAGACTATAATGAGAAGAGAATTTAAATGACCTGGTTGCTTTTCATCCATTCTGACGCAAAGTTGAAATTTACAGAGAGCCGACTTCTGTGTAAACAAAAAGAAATTATGTATAGGAAAGGGAAAAAACCTCAATAAACCCTACTGGAAACTTACACGATATAAAGTTTTGTCAGGATGGTGGTACATAGTAAGCATTTGGTAATGGTTTTAGTAGAGCTATTATAGGACCAGCTGTTTAAAAAGTGGATGTCTCCCAAAGGACATCTTTTTGTTTTGGGGCCTACAAGTAGAGATGTATGACCAGTGGATCAGCTGCTCTGTCTGTCTGCTCAACACTTTGGGCGAGAGCATACCTCAACACTGACTGCATGTGTGGCACTGGGTGTTTGAAAAGACGGAAATATTAGCCCACCCCCCAAACATTTTTGAATTCAGTGAAAACTAAGGTCTCAAAAACATGATATACTCTACATTGTCACTTATCTGTATTATTCTGGCATTAGGTCTTTCACTGGGATGTGTGGTTATTTTATTCCTGCTAATCACAACATGGTCAGTAGATGGCACTTTATGCATTATACTACAGCATCAGTAGCTAACGCCAGTAGAGTAGTAGAGTCAGTACATGATGAGTGAGTTCCAGTATACACGCAACAGAGTGCTTCTGACCTGCACTATATTTTCATATTTTCAACAGGTAAACTGACTCTAAACAGGTAGTAGACAATTGTAATATACTTGAGTAGAGCCTTAGTTTGTAACTGTAACATGCAGAGACATGGAATTTAATCATAGCGAAAATGAGGGGTTGCCTAGCTTCTGTGATTAAAAGGCCGGGCGCTAATCAAAAGAAGTCCGCTAGCTAAAATAAAAGACAGTCCAGTACCTTTCTATGAGCTAAAGATAGTTGAATGGATGAACAGTTATCTGTTTTAGAGATTGATGTTTGGTGATAAACTGTGAAATACCGCTAAATCGTGGGAACGTTTATAGCAGCGTAGTTTAGTAGTGTGTTTCAAGCAGAAAGGATAGCTAACGGTTATATGCTAATGCTAATTGCTGTTAGCATGTTAATGTTACAGCCCGTGTTATTCCTTTGATATCCCGTCACAGTCATTGAGTTCACACAGTATTCAGTTTATGCTTTTATTGTAATTCCTGTAAGTACACTGGGAAAGAGAATTACAGTGACCGATGTTTTTGGTAGGGAATACTGTTAATTTAGATGATGTTAATTCATGTAAGTATAATTCAAATAAGTTTAAAAGTGGCGACAAGTCATATACTAAAACAGTGTTAAATACTTACCTGGCGTTTTCATGTAAACTAAGGTTGTCTATTGCTTACCTGTCTATACCTGTGAAAAGAGCGTTCAGATGAGTATTGATAGTAATGTGTTTATGACATTTTGTATGAGTTGTCAATGGCATTTAAATGTTTATTATTATTAGTTATATTTGCTTATAGTGTAGAAGAATAAGGCACTAAGTAGAAAGTAAACGCAAGCAGTAGAGTATTAGAAGCCGTCAGTACGATGAGTGAGTTCCAGTGTGCACACAACAGCACTTCTCATCCTGCACTGTATTTTCATATTTTTAATAGAAATTAAATGTGTCGCACCAGAGTGAGCTTTGCATCATTCTTGCATGTGTAACACATGAAATTAGCTGAGGATAGTTGTGGTTTTCAAATCATGAAGCCTTTCCATTTTTGGTTGTCCTTAAAGCCCAGTTCAGACCAAAGATCTGCGACGGGACGAGTTGAAACTTGCAACTACTTGCAATGCACCAGTCTGCAACATTCTGAAACCTGCCAGTTTACACCAATGGGACAAGACGAGAGTGTATTGTTTCCATGACAAACACTCTCTGACTTCTGTTCTAACTGCCAACTCTCAGGCTTTTTTTGTAACTGGATATAACATATTGACGAAACGGTGAAAACTTAAAAATACGAGAGGGTCGAGATGACCGACTGACTTCGCTGCAAGCTAATTGGCTGTTGAAGCAGGTGATGTGCATTACGTTATAAACCAGTCTCTGGCGACTTGACAGACTGAGTCGCAGGCGACGTCATCAACTGCCTTGAGTCGAGCTGAGACGGGTCAGTTCACACCGCTGCAACTTTTCCTGCAATGTTCTAAAACGGTTTGGTCTCGGCACAAATCTTTTGTCTGAAGTGGCCTTAAGATTTCTTCTTGCACCACCCTCAGGACTAACTTTACATTTTAGCCCCACCATCGGTAGGTTCCCAGGTATTCTCCTTGGGTTCTTACCCATCTTTGTCTCCCAAGGTAGATAATTACCTGTACCTGTTTCTCCTCTGCAATGAGCTCTGCACACCACTTTGATATAAGCACAACTCATATTGCTAATCATACATAGGGGACCTTAGATTTTAAAGCTGCACTAATCAATGTTTTGAAATGCATCAAATGTGTAATGTGAAAGGGGTTGCACGTAGTGACAGACCGACAGAATTATCACCCGACTCAGATTATAATTCCTCAGCTCTATGGACCCTGTTAGTCGTTTTTTGTGTCATTAATTTGGTTTTGCAGCTGCAAATGTTGCTCAAGCCACAGTGGTTTTCTGTGCAAAAGCTCGGATAAACCTACTGTAAACTACCAAACACCAAACAGCAGATGGACAAAGTTAGCAATTAGCTGGGGAACATAATGCAGCATTTAGCAAGAAAAAAAGCTCTTGGTGGAGAACAAAACAGGTGAAACAAGAGTGAATTTTGGACTTTCATTCATCAGGTCGCCACAGAAAAATAAATTCTAATGTTGCTCAGTGTCTGCTGGGTGTGTAAATAGGCAAAGGTTTGCTAACGAAGTTTGCCATAATGATGATGGCTGTTCAAAGCCCCAGAGTGGACAAAAAAATCAGTTAATATAGCTTTAAGATTGTTTAAAGATTGCAGCTTTGACATTTGCTGACATACTTGATAAAGTATGTCAAGATTTTGAGGAAAAAACATTGAAGAGATGTTAACATGACTGCTGCTACCAGCATAGAAAGTGAAAAATGAACTTGAAAGCATTTAGCTACATCCACTATCTGCACTGTTGCGTAAATCTGTTATCTGTATTTTTTCAGAAGCTGAACATTTTTCTGATATCAGTCCAAAATAAAGTTTCCATAAGTTTTACTCTGCATGTGTTGGTCTGGATACACATATTGCCATCCCTCCAATGCTTCCTGGGTATATTTGATATACTGCTGTACCTGTTCTTTCTTGGCCTTGCTTTATTTATGACTTAATACATTTATAACGATTATCCTCAGACTTTTCCTCCTTTCCCCATCACCTGACTACACCACTTCCCTCATCTGCTCTGGCACACATCTTGCTTATTGTCAACAAATCCCATGAAAAGGCCGTCTCTCAATACTTACTGTCTGACTTACCTGTGTGTGTCTCTCAGCCCCCAGCCCATTGGTTCCTACTGAAGGTATAAATCTTTAAAAATGTCTCACATATACATAGTGTCTTTTAAAAAAGGGCACAGAAATGTCCTTAAAAATGCTGTTTTTTAGTGAAACAGAGTGTACTTTCATCTGTGGATTAATACACACTATTGAGTATTCCCTGCAGCAGGATGGTGTATGTGGGATCACAATAAACTACAGTTTGTGTGTGTGTTGATGGTAATGAAGGAACATGTCACCCAGCCACAGTGTGGCTCACTGATGTGCTTTTTCTATGGCTTAGATACACACACACACACATACACAATACTTGTTAGTAGATGTATTCACTGTTGGTTTGAGTCTGTGAATGAGATTTGTTGATGAAAAGAAAACTATAGAATATCACCAGCCATATATTTAAAACAGTGATATTTGCCAAAACCAGCTATTAAAAATCTGCGTAGTTTTCATCCATCATCATTTCATTGAGTGATTACGTCTATATTTAACAGTCATGCAGAAGATCTCATTAATGCTCTTATATCAACCAGACTAGACTAATGAAAGGTCTTCTCACACTCTCTCAAAAACCAACAACTACAGATGTACTGTTGTGCCTAAGTCTCACTTCTGTGCTGAATATAATTCTATTATACAGTTCAAAATGGCAAACCTTTGAATTAGGTCTATACAGTCTACTGATTAACAACTAACACACTTTGGCTTCATGCAAAAACCCTACAGTTGCTTATCTTATATTACAAAAACTTTAACGTTATTTCAATTCACAGGTGCAGTGACCCAGTTTCCCCACATGGATCAGTGAAGTCACTTTTACACCAAACCCCAGTGACATTTTCATTTTTTAACAGATCTGGAAAGTCCCTATCATAACTAGTGCTGTAGTTTTTAAAGGTGCTGATGAGAGGTCTCCTCTTCCTCTGACTCGGGACGTTTGACTCTGCTTTGCTGATAAATTGCAGCTGCTATTTGCTCCCCTCTCTGCGGGAAGAGACTATGAATTCACTTCATTAAAATTCCACCGGGGAAGATGACACCTTTTATTTAAGGTCTCCCATTCTCTCCCTCCCTCTCTCTCTGTCTTTCTGTCTAGCTCCCTCTCTCTGCTCTTTTTTCGTTTTACACTGGGGAGATTGATTTGAATTTTAATTTGCCAGCACAATGTCACAGCGTCTGTTTGTGAAATGAGGTCAAGGAGCTCAAGTTGTTTTACACGATCAATACGAGGGAATGTAATGTGATAAAGGAAAAATGCTGGACCATGCCAATACTCACAGGCCTTCAGATACAGTCTTCCTATGGAAATATTAGCAAAGATATCATGCTGATATAACCAAGGTCTTTTCATTATGTGCCTCTTCTGTCAATGGAAAGCCTCATATCAAACTCCATATTTTATTCAGTGACTATGAGGGCAGCCTGAATGAATGACTGAACCACAGACAAAGTACAGAGGAGGGTTTCAGGGAATAAAGTGTGCTCCTGCCACCTTCATATCCAGCAGTAGAGGCTCAACCTGTGGGATGTGTCTGTTATGTGAGTTGATGATTGAAACAGACATGCTCAGCTAAGCTTCAGAGAGCATCTGGCAGATCCACTTATTACTGACTTCATGAGGCTTTCAACTCCCAGTTGACCTATGGTAATCCACACACACACTCGCATACACTGGTGATAGTCGGTGTGCAATACTCGATGGCTTTGTCTCACATTAAATCTGATCCCAGATTACTCTTTTCTCAATGCTGTCACAGTATGAAGTTGTTGACAGGTTGTAATTACAAAGTACCCCACATTGTGTTCTATCCAGTAGGACGAGACTGTTTTATTGTTTCTATTAAAAACACAAATTAGCATACACTGTTTTTGTGAAACACTCTACACAAGCTGACATTAATTGTTCAATTATGTTTTTGTATCAAATGTCTTCATGTACAAGAAGTAATATCGCATACAGTCCCATCATTTCATACAACCAACACGCTGACTGAGACTTGGCATAAGCTTCCACAGTGCCACAATACTACTATAGTACCATATAGTTACCTTACACTGTAGAACAATTTATCCCACTTGGTGCTTCAAAATACAGAATTGCCTGAAAAGCAAAATATGGATGCCTCAAATCAACCAAAATCCTTTGTTATTAAACGCAAATATGATGGATATATATTGTCAATGCAGAGTATTAACAAGTACACAACCATCTTGACTTGTCTGGTGACGTGAGCGCTTGCAAGGCGTAAACATGGGCATTGGTACATTCACTTTCAGCAGCATGATCCCTCCTTGTTTTCTTCCTGCAGATTTCAGTGGAAATCATTGAAACTGAAAGCCTCTCCAATGCCCAACCATACAAGCAGCAGAGTGCAAGGACAATGACAGAGGTTAATGACAATAAAGTGTTTGATAAGAAGCTGTATAATGTACATCTTGTGGAATGCTCTTGTTTGCCCGCTAGCTTTGCTAGCTCCTGCAATGGATGAATTAAGATAGTGGATAGTGTGCTCCAAAATGGCGCCCCACTCATTCCAGTGAAAGTTGCTCTTTGGCGCATACGGCAAAGAGTTTTTCAGGCTTCTGTACTTTTGAGCCAATAGAGTACGTGCATTAGAGTCGTCCTCTCAGCAAAATATTGCCAGAATTGCCTCACAGCCCAGCATTGTTCATGGGGGCTAAGCTCCTGCAATAAATGCTTACAACCGTGCCCTTTAAAATATACCTCTCTTAAAGCCATAGTGTCTTTTTAAAGAAACCTTTAATTAATTGCCTCCAATGTACACACTAGACAAAGTGAAACTGCCTATTTGAGAGCATTTCCAGAAGCTGCATTGTATTAGTATTTCTAGAAAGAAGCTGGGGGGTTGGTTCCTCTATCTAGTGGCAACTGGATCAGCACATTAAGGCAGTTTCAAGTTCCTCATTTAGTTCTGTTGGTTGCTGCTTGGTGGTTACATGGTGTTTACTAGGAGTAAAGTGTACAGAACTATAAATGACAGGATAAAAAAAAGAAATGAGATGAAAAGGATGATGAGATGAATTTCAACCAGGATTCACTACAGGGAAAACGGGGTAAAATAAAACTAAACACACTCATAAAATGCTTACACTTTTAGGAAACATTAAACAAATTTTCTTGCACCTCGCTTCCATTTCCCCCAGTTTCCACACTACTTTATATGTATTCCAGGTGCTGTTTTGATGGGAAAACTTGATTACCTAGTTGAGTTGAGATGAAGAAAACTTTTCATCTTCAGTTCTCAGCTGTAGTACATGTCTCTCGGCTTGGATTGCAATCACTGAGCGATTGTCTGACAAGGTTATGATGTGAATACTAAGCTCCAGCCTATACTTTTCATCATTGTTAACCACACTAGAGACTGACTTGGACAGAGATAGGCCAGGAAATATCCTGGGGCCTGCTGTTTGATCCTCACAAACAATACACAAGACTGTCCTGTTGAAGTCCTGCTAGCAGACCTTCATCATACCCCACAATACCTAAGTGGTCTTTTTTCCCACTCTGCCAGTCTTTCCAGTCCAGCTAAAAATGCAACGTGTGTTGAAGCTGGTGCCACATGAAAGGCCATGGGGTCATAATAATCTAAAGGTTCACCTGGGAGCGTGACTGTGCTTAGTCAATTCCAAGGCAATCTGTCTGTTAGATTATGAAATAACTTCTGTGCAAATCTGACAGTGTGATTTCCTCTTGTTCCACCTGCATGTTAAACTGAGTGCCCAGAATGGAAAGCATTCATGCTCTGGGTAACATGCTGCTGGTGGATTTTATAATAATCTAGCCATTCGTTTGATATTAGCTGTGTCTCAGTTGCATACTACAAACTATTTCTAAGCAGGTTTTGAGTATGTAGTGTGTTCCCACAGGAAAGGTGATACAGTAAAGCATAGCCTACTCAAAACTACGGAAGCCCTGAGAGGCAAGTGAGAACAATAAAATGATGGTGATCCATTTTCTAAGGCTGATCTAAATAGTTTTCTCTCCTGTGTCCATGACTTAAGAATAGGTGAAAAAAAAGTGTTTGTTGTAATACTCATTTTGGCCAGTACTCCATGTTAGTGTTAAATAAGACTAAAAGCATTCATGCATTCATTTTCTTCCAGGTGAGCTTTCATTTTTCCATGCACTCTAAAACACAAGGTACATACTGCATTTTGAGATTTAACTGGATTAAAAACTTCGACTGGCCTGTAGCACTAGATGAGCAGTCAGGGGTTCATTAGGATTCATCATGGATACTAATACTAAATACTTTGTACTACATTTCTGTCTTGATTAAAGTGCCGACTGACTGACATTGCCATCCCTAGAGCCACGCCGTTAGCATGGCTAACGAAGCAGCCACAGGGCCTTTCTTGCATAATAGCTTTCTGCGTCTGTGTAATACCATGAGTCACAAAATGCCAACCTGGTCTCAATAGTACACTCTAGCGTCACCAGCTTCCCAGCAGCCCTGCTACACACATGCTTTGCCTAACGTATCTCCCAATTTGCAGATTTATGCATGAAACACAACTTTAGCTCCAAAATGTTAAAATATTCACTTCACACTTGTTTAAAGTAACTTAAAATCACATATATGGCAGTCTCATCCATTTAGAACTGGAGACATACAGTATATTAACATCTAATAAGCATCTGTATAGTTGAGTTTCCTATTAATCAGCCAGTAATCCTCCCCAAGTTCATCTGTTCAAACTCCTTCTCATCCAGTTCCTGACCACTGCTTCAACTGGCCAATCGTTTGTTCCCCTCATCCTCCACTAATCCAACCATGCACTTTTGCATCCATTCATCTCTTAATCTGTGCATCCAAGACTTCCCAGTGTTCTCCCTGCTGGCACTGGTCATGACGCGTTAACAGTATTCCCTTTGAATGCCACTCAGCCCTTCCTGGTGTAGCAGCCACTGAAGATCATTAGGGCCCTCATTAAAAGATGATGTAAGACCACTGGAAGGCCAACGTCTGAGTTCCATCTCACTATATTTCTCTGTCTTGCCTTCTCACACTTACTCAATCACACTTTTACACCCTTCCATCCATCTTTATAATCTGTAACCAGAATATGCAAATGGCACGTGGACGTTTGCTGTATTTTCATTAGGTCTAAGATGACTGTGGTGGTAATATAATAGGTAAGATGATATATTGCAAGTGACTACTGACACTAGATATTTTCACAAGTCAGACATTAGTGTCATGCTAAATCAATAAAAAATTCAGACCGTCACTGTCAGATTGTACAACACTTGTAATTGAGCTGACTCGTAATACGAAATAAGCATTCAGGACGAAGGAAACAGTTAGCAGCTGACCTTGGCAGTGATTTCAGGGTCGCCCTGGCTGCTCTCCAAAAGTGGACCTAATCAGTCACAGTCTTAACAGGCTCAATCATTTTCAAATTTTTGTGTTTATCCAATATTTGTTGATTATATGTGAAACCTAGACAATACTAGATTTGTTGATATCATTCAGCAGTTTATGTAACTGTCTCAGTTGAAATCTGATATTTAAACTAGACAAAAAAAACTAATAAAAAAAGGGAAACTATTATTATGAGGAACTGCTCAAGAACTTGATCTTCTGATTCTTTAATTCATTTGATAAATAAGTCGCTGACTATACAGCTCTTTCACTTTTTTTTCCTAAGCTAAGCGGTTGCATCACCATTCAAATGCACTTCAGTTTGTACGTAAGTAAGTGCAAGGATCTAATTTCCACTGGGGATGGTGGGACACGCCAAAGCCAGGCGCACTTCCTGGGGGCTTGGCCCTACCTTGTTGCTGGAGGTTGTTGTGGCAGTATGCAGTTTGAAACGAATACCTGCAGACACTACTCAGGGCTGAAAAAAAGATTTTTGAACTAAGTTTCCTGGCTAAAAAAATAATTTAATTGATATTTTAATT
The DNA here is from genome assembly GCA_005408345.1 of Macquaria australasica. Lineage (NCBI taxonomy): Eukaryota > Metazoa > Chordata > Actinopteri > Centrarchiformes > Percichthyidae > Macquaria > Macquaria australasica. The sequence goes on from SEMN01000638.1 coordinate 252,935, forward strand.
TACAGTTAATATTGTCTTAAAGCTGAATATCAGTCAAACCTAAAACAGTAATGCACAGTTGTCATTGTAGTAAAAATGCAAATACAACAATAATCTATCAGAAAGTATCACATATCTGAAAAGAAAGTAAAATTGATTTAAAGTAGAGTTCAGAGTAGAGCAGTACTTCATTGTGCCCCCCCGAAACCAAACCATTCCCTTAAGTGAACGAACATCAGTAAGTGAAGGCATCACCGTTGGTACAGCAACGTTCAGCGCTGACTGTGACCGTCTTAGTTCAGTACGTTCAGACTGGTGCTCGTCCGAAGCTGTTACTCAGTTCAGTACTAAAGTAGCCTACACATGCTTAGCTACAACAGCTTAGCAGTCTATCATTTAAGACAGAGTTATCAGATTATCATTGTTTCTTTAATGAGCTTTTAAAGAGGAAGTAACGTAGTATATATCACAGCTGAGCGGACAGCGATGCTCTCAGTCACCAGTGAGGAGCTCCACTGCTAAAAGCGTCTGATTCAGTCAGTGTTAATGCTGATTCAGTGTAGTCAGTTCACTTTGAAGATTTGTTGTTAAAGACTTCTTTGTACATGTACTGAACACACATATTAGTCCAAAGAATGGTTCAGAGTGGCGCAGTCCATCTAAGCCACCTTGAATCCCCCTCAATCCCCCCTCAGAGCTACACTGAACACAGGTTGGTTTAGGGTTAATAACAACTCTAAATACGTTCAGAAGAATTGGCTGGCGCACATCACTGATGAGATAAATTTGTGTTCTGTCAGGGTGTAAAACAAGTCTGTCTCAAGGGCGATACACCTGGAGACAAAACCAAGTGCTGCGGTGTCTAGCAGCAGCCATTGAGAGCAAACACTTAGAAGTAAACTCACTGGATACAAAAAGGAAACAAGATGGGATTTAGTTTATTCGTGAGGGTGAACAAGTCAGGCAGCAACCACTGGCTTGATGTAGGGCAGCTAGGGAGGGACAGGAAAATGAGAGTAGTAAAACAGCTAGTAGCTTAGGAGATAGCTGCCACTAATCTAAGACCAGATCTTGTGTTGTGCTCAGAAACACAGCGGGTAGTGTATTTTGTGGAGCTGACAGTAACTTAGGGGGGTGCAATAGAAACAGCCTAAGAGAGGAAAAATCTTACAGAGCTGGTAGCAGATGGTGGTTTAAATGCTAAAATGTAGTGTAACAGTAGCACAGTAAAGAAGTCATAAAGTCAGAGAACTATCACAGTACTGCTAGTTGCACTGCAAGATCTATCTAAAGTTTGCTAACATTAGCTGACATCAGCTACTGGTCATACCAGCACAAGTAAGGCTGTGGCAAGAAAACCCATGAGTACATTAAATTAAGATTAGGTACGTTTTATTGCCTTGGAATGTAGTTTGAAAGAAGAAGAATGTGTTAGTTAGTGTTTCTTAAAGAGCCAGTTCACCCAAATTACAAAACTATTGTCTTACTTACCTCTACTGGTGTCTAACCGTGCAGATAGTTTGGGTTTGATTTGCCCAGCTTTTAAGATATACTTCTTTAGAGGCTAATTATGCTATTACCATCAGGAGTGTTGATGACTGTGACACCTACTAGAGCCTTGATGTTGAAGATGGATGGGTCGCCTAAACGTTATCCATGATGTCAAAGCATTTTGTTCTCCTGAGGTGAGCATTTTGCTTTGTTAAAATTTATGTTGTTCCACAATCTTCCAATTTGGTGACCTTTTTTAAGATTTGTTTGCTGTCAGAATAGGTAGGACTCATGAAGTCATAAAAAGGTCTGTCTGCCTTTGAATAACTGCCTCTACTGTAAAAATGGGAAATATGGAAATGAAGGAACACAATGAAAAAAGAAACAATTCAGCTGAAGGTCTAACATTAACATGTGCTGTTGGACTTTCTGTCCCTTCTTTAACTGACATTTTGCTTCAGACTGAACTTAAACAAACTTGAATGAACTAAATTGTACAGAACTGCAGAGGGAAAAGAACCTGATAGCGCAGTTTTGTTTTGTTTTTTTACCATCATTCTTTGGGACTGAACCTTGACTACTAAACCATTTAACATAATGAAAACAATCCGACTGTCATTTGGCAATTAAGACCTTGTCGTGTATGTGAAATGTTACTGACTTTTCTATATGGAGCTGCTGCTATTATTTCTGAAGGCTGAAGACTTCAGTATCTTTTAAAGAGTAACTTAACCCTAAATTCACTTAAGTCACTAAATTATACATTTAATTGATACTATCAACGTTCTATTACATTCTTCCTGTCCGCCAAAGACAGTGGAAATCTCTCTTACATATTGTATCGTCTCTGGCGGTCAACCAAAATTCATAGAACTTTAGTAGCTCATTTGGAGTTGTAGGTAGTTAGTGTACGCTGGATTTAGATGCATTTTTAGAAATGCTAGTAGGTGCCTCTATGGATAGCAATTTTGGTCCGTCTGTCGGTTAGTCCACCACTTTGGATGGATGGAAGGATGGATTGCCGTCACATTTTGTACAGACATGATACTACTGATATTAGTGATCCTCTGACTTCTCCTCCAGCGCTAGCAGCAGGTTGACAGTTGTGGTTTGAATTGAAATGCTTTGACAACTGTTAGATGGATTGTGATGAAATGTGGTTCAGACATTCATGTCCCCCTCAGGACTGTAATGACTTTGGTGATCCTTTAACTTCTCATCTAGCACCATCATCAGGTTGAAATTTTCATTTGCTGTTTATGACCAAAACTAATGACATTCCATCAGCTATACTTTGTGTATAGTGCTAATTAATTATAGCGCTAATGCATAGCTTAAACTAAGATGGTGAACACGGTAAACATTACACCTGCTAAACAACAACTACTACTTCACTCCTTAACATTGGGAGGAAAAACAAGCAGAACAAAGTAGTTTTGATACTGAAGATGCTACACCCATCTTTCTTCAGTCTGTTGCACTCCAGTGGTCAACGTAAAACACAGCACTGTCTGTGTGATTGTAGTTTTTTCCAAGAAACGACAAAGCAAATGTAGTGGACTGTGCATTATTGTGTTAAATTACCAAAATGGACATATACTTGTTCAAATCAAAATATACAGATTATTACTTTTCTGCAGTAGAGAGTACTGTATGACAATGCAGCAGCGGTGTGAGCTGACACCAGAGCTAAACAATAAGTGAAAAAGTGCTGAGGAGGCATTTGGACTGTGGCTTCATTGTCGTCCGTATATGAAATGAACAAAGAGATAACACCTGATACGATCCTTCTTATTTATAACACTGCAAACAAACCATGATGCAAATATCAAAGGTATATTATACATTTTGCTTGCATGTGGTAGCTGCCTGCGACGCACTGCCTCGGCTGCTTTTTGTATCCCTTGTTGTATTTGTTTTGTTACTTGGAAATACATTACATATTCACATTTCTGCGGCAAGAGAATCCTTTGAATATTAGCAAGGCAGGAAGCTGTCTGACTTGATCAAATATTGCCCTGCAGTCATTTCTTTATACAAGCCAGGGCCTTATTTCTGATTCACTCTATGCTTTGTCAAGAAAGGAGCAAAAGAGAATATGTACTGTATATGTGTGTATAAGAGTATAAGAGTGTGTGCATGTTTGTACTAGAGCAGGGTGCAAATGGAGGCCCAGGGCATCCTTTCACAATATCTCCTGTTCCTACACACAAATTAGACATAACTATCTGCTATCAGAAGTAAAAATTTGGACAATTGTCATTGCAGTTATATGACGGTTTGTCTTGTTTTTCTGAGCTCTGAGCTCCTATTGGCTTTACACAACAACACCTGCAAGAGATCCTCCAACAGAAGTACCAGAAACTGAGAAAGGAGCCTGAAACCAATTACAAACTAATAGCAAAACCACTTGGTGCAGCCGAATCCTATTTAAGATAAGTTGACATGTACTAGCAGAACTGTGGTAGTTAAGTTAATGCTAAATCTGCTTTTTGAATTGGTAAACTACATGTACAGCCAGTGTATTATACTATGAGTCGATTCTGGTCCCAAACAATGGCACCAAGACCCTTTAGAGGAGGTAGTCTGGTTCCAATCGACTCTGGAGCGGTTTGTTTGTGGTGGGAACATGATCCAACCTTGATCCGACCCAACTACGCGGTATACTCCACAAGTTTGAGCTAAACGGCTCCTGTAGTCAGATGTGCTTTGCATTCTGGGATGCGCCAGAGCACGCAAACTGTTTGTATGTTTCTCTCACAGAAATATGCACTAGTCCAGAACACAGGACCTTCTTCCTGTATTTACTTTCTTGCGCCCAGACACATCTGACCAATAAGCGGAGCAAACATTCTCACGTGGTTTGCAGTGACACATTTTAGTTTGCTTGAATTTTCCTCTGTGTGAAAAGAAACCAAACCAAGGGGAAAACGCTCCAAGTTTATAAACTCATCACCTGATTTGGACCAGAGCAAACCAACTATAGGTGTGAAAAAGCCCAGAGAAAAATAAATAATAAAAATGTTGTGATAATTTGACCGTTTTATACTTGTGTTCTTTTGATTTAGGGCTGTCAGGTCTGTCTCCTGACATGTAAGATGTTAAGTTTGAACATCGTCAAACCCACGAAGGACCCATGACTAAAAGCATACAAGGAAACAAAGAAAAATGTCAAGGACCCTCAAAAACAATGAAAAAATACAACAAAGACACAAAAGGTTTTGTAATTAAATAATACAGTGTATGTGTGCGTAATGTGCAACAATTGAGGCAACAGTTCATTCATTGCAGAAGAAGAAAACCAAACCAAAGCAAACCAAAAGAGTCCCAAATTGTATAATTTACCACACTCACTTATATAATAAAAACTATAATTTCCTATAGAAAAGCAACTTTGATTACCTGTCCCACTGCTTCTTGGAATGGAGCTGGAACACTGCTGGTTGGATCTGTGTTGGCCACGTTGGCCCTCATCCACAGTGACCAACCCGGGGGTGAGGTGTTTTGAGGGGAAGGGGCAGGGACTGAGCTGTAGTTCATTGCATCCACCGCTGATGTGACAGATGATGCTTACCTGGAGAGCTGACCGGTTCCATCTGTAACATGTCAAAGCTGGAGCACTGGACGTCCAAGAAACCTTGCTTGTCTGGGGTTCCAGTCAGACCATGACCACCTCTGCCCTTTAGAGATGCCCTGCCCTGTGACGGCATGTGACAATGTTCCCTTCTGCTCTCCAACTCATTCTTTTCTTGGGCCTCTACAGGTGTGGGCTCCAGGGAGGCCAGCAGGAAGTCTGTAGTTTGAGCCATACTGCTTGTCAAAAGCTGTCCTTTACCTTTCACCTGACTGGCAGTGCACTGAACCTTTCTGCCATTCTTGTGAAGAGGTGGCCCACCTGATTGTCCAACCAGGTGCAACCCATGGGTGCAGGCCCACACACCAGATGCTCACTTGTGAGCTCCCCCTCTCACACACCAGCAGCTCTGTGTGAGAGACACAATCTACAGTTAGCCTGCTTTTTATACACGGTACGGCTGCTGCTGCCACAGTTGGGGGGGGGGGGTCAACATATTCAATAGACTTTGGGGTATTGCCTATTTCATCATGGTTAGGGAGGGATATCCCATATCTGATAGTAAGGAATAAATATTCAATCATATCCTTTCATCAACTTTGAGAAATCCATATGTTCCTTACAAAATACACTGTCTCTTTTATGTACAGAAGAGCTTCTAGATAGTTCAGTGTCTTTATTGTATTTCCCCTCCCAGCTCCTGAATGTGTGTTTGGTTTTTCACTGTTGCCTGATTGTAAGTGTATGGTTGATGTGATATGGACTGCACTGTCCATGTGAAGCATGTCCCAGTGAGCTCCGATTAACTTCCACAAACTCGCAGTGTTAACAGGCACTTGGGTGCTGGGGCAGTTGTTGGAAATACATCACACAAGTAGGCATTGGAGGAAAGTAAGTACATTTACTCAAGTACTGTACTTAAGTACACATTTAAGAAAATTGTACTTTACTTGTGTTTCCATTTTATGCAGCTTTCTACTTCTACTCCACTACATCTCAGAGGGAAATATTGCACTTTTTACTCCACTACTTGTGTCAGCTTTAGTTACTTTTCAGATTGCAATATCTCATCCCCTTCCTGTTCAGTGAAAACCACGTATCTCCAAACTTGGTGATTTTAAATGTTAAATTGTTGATGTTAAACTCTTTAAAAATACTGACAGGGACCATTTTACTGCAACATGACTACATTAACACTAGAAACTTTAATACTTACATACTTCTTGAGGAAGGTTTTTACTTGTAGTGGAGTATTTTCACATTGTGGAATTAGTACTTACTTACTGTAGTAAAGGATCTGAATACTTCTTACACCACTGCAAGTAGGCATTTGACTAATCACAAATACTGCAAGCCTGCTTACTGGGACAACTCTCTACGTCCAACCTGGCCTGGGAATGCCTTGGGATCACCCAAGCTGAAGCGGAATACGCAGCTGGTAGTTGGGTATCTGGGGTACTCAGCCTGATATCACCATGACCTAGAACAGGATGGCAGAAAATGGACTGTCCCTAAGTGGCAAAGTGTAGTGTCCCACATGTATCATTTTTAAATGGACACTAAACCATAAAAACATTAAACTTTGTAACTATTAGCAGCATTATGGAGGACAAAGGGAATCCTGATTACTTTGTCTACTCTAATCCAGCTTCCCAATAACATTCAGATTTGTTGATGAAGTCTGGAGTTAAGGAAAGGACAAGTTCTTCTTTCTTTTCTTGGACCATCTCTTATTACTGTTTTGGGAAGGTGCTGTGCATGGAAAGTGTTTGGAGAACATTATTTCCATGTCCTCACATCCCCTGCAGTTTCTAAATATATTATCACATTGATAGAAGCCAGGATAAATATACGGAATATAGTTTGAGCCTCTCCACTTTCCCTTTAGCCATTTCGTCCTTTTCTCCTTCTCCATTCTCCCCATTTTCCTCTCACCTTCCCTCTATTACTGCAGGCCTCTGACACAGCCAATTTAAAGGCAACTAAAATATTTCTATCCCGCATTAAGGGTCCGTGCCTCGGATGGGTGACCATGATGTGGAGTCTTGTTAGTGTCTCAGCCTCGGGGGGTCTCGCACAGGTGGGAAACCATCAAGATGAATATGCGGCGACAACAGCAACCATATAGCTGCACGCCTGCTTTCAGTTTACATCTGCTCCCTGTTACTCTCCAAGCCCAAGAACATAATGAGCACAAACAACTCAGAGGAAAATGAGATAAATGAGGGCTATAATTGTGTTTGGAATTGCAATTACTGTTATCACAGCCCTTTGTTGCAGGGATTTAATGTATCCAGATGTGTAAATGGGAAAGACTGCCATTGTCTGAGTGGACTGGATCAACCCTACTCTGAGCTTCCAGCTCTATCGACTTGTAATTACTGATTTTTATTGACCAACCACAGCTGGTACTGAGAAATAACCGGCAGTCCCAGACTTTGCAGTCCTGAGACGACTCCTGTAGCCTCCAGGTATGTTCGCTGACTGCAAAGACACTGAGCAAGACAATCTCACAGTAGGGGAGAGTCACTATTTTTACATTTTGCTCATTTACCCATAAAATGTAGAGCCCAGGACTATTAAAATGTAACATCAGACTTGTCAAAGATGAATACTCAATGTAATAACCATCAACCATCCATGAATGATTCGTGCTGCATATAACGTACAATGTGGTTTGTTTGTCCCTGCACATATGTTACGACCACAAAAATCCTCAGAATATGAAACAAGGTTCTTTCTTAAAGGGCCACGTCACCAATTCTACTCAGTTTACTCGTCACGATGAAACTGCACCTATAAGAACAGCTGGAAGAGCTTCCTAAAGTCTGTCAAACTAACGCTGAAGATGTCACCAGGGTTTTTTACTAGGCAGGGAGGGTCCATGGAAAAATGCAAGTTGAGGAATTGTTGCATCCAGCTTTTATGAAGCCTGACCCATACTAATGGCTAACAATCAGAATACCTTGGCTTCTACTGCAAAGGATTTCCACCATTAATATTCTGTTTCATACAAATCCCCCCAAGTTTATGAAAGTGCAATACTAAATGTCTGCAGTATCCTGTTAATGAACCAAGTATGTGAGCAAAGGACCAACTGAGGAATGTTGGGTTTGTCTCTCAACAGATAAGCTTTTACATGACAATAAGCAAACAACACAGGCCAATCTGGTGTGTGCTCATTATAAAGGCACAAGCGGCTGTTTCTTTGCCATTGATCGCTAATTTACTAAAGATACAACCCGCTTTGCGTAGCATCTTGTAAATGTACCACGGCAACAAAAGCACATTGTGTTCCTTCAACAATAGGGAGCTGATTTCCCACCCTGCTTCCAGGCTCAAATGTTTCACTAGCTTGAGATGGGCAGTATTTCTGATATTTGTATTTGACAGGGCTGAAAAAAATTCAAATGTAATTTGTAACAAGGTACTTTAGAGTAGAGTAATTTTGCATTTTCAAAATACTAAAAATATTTTCTCCATGACTCATAAACCATAAAAAACAAGACCAAGTAAACACTTAGCATATAGTTGGACCATGTATGAAACTCTAGAGGGCTTTTAATTTGAAACAAAGGCCTCATTCAACCCAACAAAACATAGCAAAACGTTTATTTAAACGGAAACGGTGGTGCATTGAACACCCTGTTGTGTTAGGCAAGCGTTGCAACTATGGCAGCTGAGAAGGCCATTCTTTGAGTTCTTTTCGAATACGGTGGGGTTTATATACACGTCGCTCTGACACACCTACCAGACTAGAGAAAACATACCTCAAAGAAGTGTTGCACACTGTTTGAGGAAAAAAGTAGTTCAACCCGGAAACCAGAGCAAAACGATGCACACTGTTTTCATATCGAACTGCCTGAGAGCTTTTAATTTGAAACAGATACAGGAGGTGGCAGCATTTGGCTAACCAATGGTGTAACTTTATCACTCAGTCACGGCTCAGGCGGTTAACACCAGAAATATTTTGCACTTCCTGTTCTTCCTTCCTGTAGGGTTCAAACTCTCACCAGAGCCTTGTGTACATTATAAATATCTGAATGTTCTGCCATGTTGTACACATTCAGAATGCCCAATGTTACAAATGTATTTTCCTGTATTTCGAAAATACAAAATACATGTATTTTATCTTGATACATTTTCTGGCACCAGTATTTTGTATTTAATTTGGATACATTTATTTGAGGGGTATTTTGTAAAAAGATACATTTTGATGTATCTTTGTCCATCTCTGTCGCTAGCCTTTGTTCCACATGTATTTTTTTCCATGTATTAAAAGAGCTGTAAGCCTTTCCACTTTGTATCAGTGGCCAACCACGTTATTGCAACTAAAAAAATCTTCTGTGGCGCGTGGAGCACTTTCCCCACACATCTGTAAAGATGTTGACAGGACACCTCCAACTGCAAGCAAGGTCAGTTATTTCTTTTTGTATTTTTTATTTTGAATCTATGAAGGTTAAATATTTATAAAACCTTCCCGGAATCTCGAGAGAATCTGTGGGATGGCCCGGGGAGCTCAAGGAAAGAGACACTAATGTATATACATACATGATTTTTGCAAAAAGCTGAAAAGTCATACTGGGGTTCTGAGCTCAATTTTAAGATATAACAATGATTTCAGTTAGCATTCAACAACTACATTTCCCATGAGGTTTTGAAAGATGGCTTAATGGCTAAAAGTTATATACTGTATGTAGCCTAAAAATTGGAATTCAGTACAGCCTTTATGCCAAATCACATGTTAACCAGCAGGCAAAGCCACTGCCTGGTCTTCATCTTCTTCCCTCTGTAAAACACCACTGACAGAGTCACCAGTGACAAAGAGAGAATCCAGTTATCTCTAACTATCAATGTGCCATTAGTGACTGAACTTGAAACGTGACTATTTCCTCTGAATATGGTCTTACTCTCTGAGTTGCAGTGATCACTACTTCTCTGTCATGCTGCCACTAAAACTTAAATATGTTCTCTTACTGCTAGAACTATAACCTACGTCTATCCACCTATAGCCTCGAATTCTGTAACCAATCACCTTTACTTTCTTTTAGTGTGGCATATCAACTCCCCTTGCAAATAACTGCTCTTTTGTATTCATAGTTTTATTTTACTTATACATTTAGTATATTGTTATAGAATGCTGCACCTTTGCTTTTGTGTGTTGTCCTGCTATAGTAACAACCTGGGGTGTAGTGGAGGCTAAAAAGTACATAAATGCTGTTTACCCACCTCTCAAACCTGAAATAGAGTTTACTCTGATCTCCTGGGGTGTTTATGATTTCAAGGGTCACTTCACAGTTCACTGTCTTACACTGTCTTTTGTAAGTTTACTTGTTTTATCCACCATATGTGAGCACAGAGCAGCCATCCACCTTCTACACACTCTCCCTAGGAGGAGAATGCAGAAAAGGCATTGATTCTGCTGATTCTGAGGGGCGGATGGATAAGAGAGGATGCACGTCTGACAGTTTTTGAAATATGATGCATCATTAATAAGCTGTTCAATAAAAGCCCACAAAAAGCTAACAAAAACGTACAAACCGGCCCTTATCTACAACTGACATTTCCCTGATCCACACTGTTAGAGCTTAAAGAGCAGTTTTAACCAAGTGAATGTAAGAATTGTTGATGTTGCAGAAATCCCACAGTAACATCAGCTCATATTGTAATCTTGCTATCAGTGGAGGTTGCTGCTCCTCCTCTATTTTTGAGAGGCAGAGGGAGATCCAAATATAAAAAAGAGTAACTGGCTGAAATGATACCAAATCTCAGTATCATTTATAAAATCTTTTTTCTCTCTTGGAAAAAATTCCATTATTGAAATTCTAATTGAAAAGTTTAAACAGCGACACCTGCACGGCAGGCAGCAGGGCAAAGGGCAGTCTGTGTGAAATGTGTGTGGGGATCTCTTATATTAATTTAATGTACTTCATTTTTCTTTCATGCTAATCTATTATTGGTCAAAAACACTGTAGCGTACCCACTGCTACCCTCCCCTGGGCCCGCCAACAGAGACACACACACACACTGTTCTCGGGTATAACCCGTAGGTTTCTTTAATCACGCTTATCTGCCCGGGCTCTCTCTCTCGCTCCACCCGCGCACTCCCACGGCTGTGGTCCTCTGTCCGGCGTGTCGTCGTGTCGTTCATCCAGGCCAACTGCACTCCCGTCCTCAGGGCTGCTACTGCTTAAGAAGCACACACATCAACCCCTGATGCGCTGCACCTGTGCCTCCCCGGGCGACCCGCCCCGAGCTCCAGAGCCACTCCCCCACTTCTCCCTCTCTGCAGCCACGCTCCAACCACGCCCCACCACCACATACCCCCACCGCCCGACTGAGGCCGGGGAGCCATCCGGCCGAACCTACTCCCCCCCCATAGGACGAGAGAGAAAGTCGGCTACAGCCATCTGCACCCCCGGCCTATGGACCACCCTGAACTTAAAGGGCTGTAAAGCCAGATACCACCGGGTGATCCGCGCGTTGGCATCTTTCATGCGGTGGAGCCATTGGAGCGGAGCGTGGTCCGAACAGAGGGTGAAGGCCCGCCCCAGCAAGTAGTACCGCAGGGCCCCGACCGCCCACCGGATAGCCATCCTCAGGAAATGCCTGAGGAAATGTCACGCTGCAGCAAGGTGGCACTGACAAGTGGTTCGTGAAGGAGAAGCATTCCCTGGTGTGTCCTAGGATGGTATCACAGACCTACAGAGAGAAGAATAAAAAAAATAATAATATGTAGAGATGACAAAATGCCCATTTCACCTACATCACCTAAAGTTACCAACAGTCCACAGTTCCATTTCTAAATATGGAACTACTTAAGTAATTTTTACTGCCACTGTTACATTCTATGTCATAAAAAGAGTAGGAAAATATTAGCTAACTCCAAGGTCATCTATAGAGCCCTCTGTTGCCATCTGTTGGACAAAATGTGAATATGTTAATGCTGAAGATTAATGCTTAAGTCTTACAGCAAAGAATGCTGAAGTTAAAAATATCTTGAAATTCTCAATAGGATTACATACTATTTTATACCATGTAACAAACAATTGGGGCCTCATTCATTTCTGAATAAGATGAAGAAATAGGAAGACTTTTTCACAGTGGCCAGTGACAAGGGGACTGGGTATTAGGAGTATCCCTAACACAAGATATTAGGAGAAGTGAAGGTCAGGTGAAGAGCTGCATGCACCAAGAATATAAGCAATATTATTTCAGGTTCTGTCACATGCACCCTGACTCAGGCTCAATACAGAAACCTATTGTTCCCACAAAAGTGCATAATATTTGATCATACAAATTGTATTCTTCTTCAGCAAAGAACAAAAGATGGATTGTGAGATGATAACCCTGTTTCTTCACAAGCATTCAACAATTTCTTTAAACCCCTTTTTCACATGGTATTTACTTAAACATTTAATCACTTACTATCACTAAATTACAGATTAGTTTCACCAAGACAATATTCTATTTAAACAGTTTTAGCTCTAATTTTATGCTAGTTCAACTACTTGTATTACATTTAAATAATTTCGATTTATTCCCCAATAAACATATTTCATCCACACAAAGTAGGTAAAAAGTTGGCAAACATACTTCCACAGATATACATACACACACACACACATATATATATATACACACACACACACACACATATATATACATATACACACACACACACACACACACACACACACACACACACTCCACTCCATTGTAACATGGACTGTGACTGATTTCTACAACATAAACTCACCTCTGCTGCAATCCTTTCATGGTCCTCTGGACTGAGTGCCCGACGCCTCTTTGTTGGCTGAGAGCCACTGCTTTGCTCAACCATGGAATGGAGAGAATTTCTGTAAAGGAAAAAGATCATTATACTACTACTATTACTACTACTACTACTACTACTACTAATAATGATAATGATAATAATAATGAGAATAGAAAGTGAATAATATTAAATCATATTAATAACAGGAATACAGTTAGTACCTGATCTTTTGTATGTCCTGTTGGAACTGCTGGATGCACCCATTGATATGGACCGAATCAATGTTCCTCTTCTGGAGCTTGGCATAGAGGAGGTCCACATGTGGCATGATGTGGTGAAAAAGTTGCAGAAAGAACTTAAAATCCTGATCCTCCAGTCGCATAGCGAAGGCTCCTGCTTCTCTTACGGTAGCAGCGTCAAAGTCACCTGAGTCTCGTATGCTCTCAAAACAGTGGATGAGGTTGTCTCTGTGCTCAAACACGGTATTGATGGCATGGCTGTGGAAGTTCCATCTGATGTTGCTGGATGTTGGTAGTCTATGGGCCACACCTGTCCGCTTGGGTGATCTGGAAAAAAAGCTGGCAAATCCATCAAGGTCAGAAAAAAAAATTCTCACTTTGGATATGTGAGAGGTGGCCTGTTGCATTATCAGGTTGAGCTGATGTGCGTAGCAGTGGATGTAGTGGGCATTTGGGTACACATCTTGAATTCTCCTCTGAACACCTGCAGTGGCATCCCTCATCACGCTGGCTCCATCATATGCCTGGCAGATGAGCTTACTTTTCTGATCCTCTGGAAGGATGGCAGCAAGACGCTCTTTTAGTACTGCAGCAATGGACTCAGCTGTAGCTGACTGCAGAGGGATGAACTCAAAAAATCTTTCCTGCACGTTGTTTTTGTCGTCAATGTAACGCAGCACAAGCACAAGTTGGCACTGTGTGGCAATATCCATTGTCTCATCTGCCTGAATTGATAAAAAAGCACTGCTCTGGGCTTCTTTGATGATTTGTTCCCTCACAACAGACAACATGCAGTCTAGTAGCTCGTTCTGCACAGTTTTTGAAGTTCCCTTAAATACAGTGGCGTTCTCAAGGTGCTCTATCAACACTCCATCAAGGGAGGCAACAAAATCCACCAACCCACGGAATATCCCGGGCTTATCGAAGCTCTCACTCTCATCATGGCCACGTAAAGCCAACTCAAAGGCTCCACAAAATTTCACACAGTCGATTATTCTGCACAGGATGTGTCGGTTTTTTGTCACCTCTTCGATGTGCCTTCTAATGCCAATCCTGTAGCCTTCATCTAGCTGTTCAGCAATGCTAAGCCTGCCCAAAAAACTTAGCCTCATACAACTGTCTAGATGGCTGCGGCTACTTTCGTGCCGTTTGCATTTTTCAGAAAGATGTTTTAGGTCTCGTACCCCCGTCGTTGTCCACAATGCTTCGGTGCCGACAGTTTCAAATAGCAAACAGGGAAAGCAGTAAAAGGCATTACTTACACCACAGCCAGCTAGCCAACTCCGTTTGTCATAACAAGAGCGGGAGAAGCCCCGGGTGGAAGCTCGTCCTCGATCACTTGCCTGCTGCTGAATTTGTAAATCGGGTCGGTCCGGTCCAAGTTCCTTTATTCTCTTTTTTTCTTCCAGTGAACGCCTTGTGAAAGGGTGTTTTTGTAAGGAAAAAACCGAATTTTCTTTGATTCCTGCGGTTCCACTTGAAGCTGCCATCTCTTAAAAGTAGCGGTCAGTTAGCTAGCTAAGGAGCGGGAGTGACAGTCGCGCACCCGTAGTTATATTATTGTTGGGTGTGAATATGAAAGACAGCACGATTGTCCAATCACAATAGACAAAACAACATAAGAAAAATGCTAATTCGCTGCCAATAATAGTGGGAGTGTCTGGGGCGCAGAGAGCTGCGCCCTGTGGAAAATCTGAAGCAACCAATTAGAGAGCAGCCTTAGGTCACCTGCTTTCCAAAAGTTGAAGGACTTATGTACTTTCTCATTTGACCAGCGCCCTTCACCCAGGAAGTGTATTAACCATAGACTGTATATGCCATTTTCTAATGAATACTGACAGGCACTGACAGACTAGGCTACCAGGCACATATTGTACGAGTAAACACTTTTTATTTCATAATTATTTCTAATTTATTTATGTATGTTTAAGAGGACTGTCTTCTCTAGATATCTGGAGGGGACAGCGCCCCAGCGCCCCGCATTAACAAACCGCCACTGATGCCTCAGCTGTCCAGTGACCCGACGTCCTGCTGCACTCCGCTCACTTAGGACTGGATCACGGTATGGCAGACGGACTGCTGCAGAGGCTGCACGGCATGGAGGATGTTCAGGTGAGTCAAAGGTCACAGCTGAGATTTACTAGGGTATATGCAGGGTGCCAAATGGCTAGTGAATGTTCAAATTTTGCCAGCCACTCAATAGAGATTACCATTGTATGGAGGTACTTTTGTGTCTTTTTTATGCAATCAAACAGAATAGGTTTGAGAGCAAAACTTTCCACATTGCAAACAAGAAATAGGTTTGAGAGCAAAATTATTGACACTGCAATCAAAAAATGGTTTAGTCCAAACGTTTTGCTTGCGAATCTAAAAGTTTTGCTTGCTGTTCAGCTGAATTCCGTGGGTGGGACCTACGCTGAAAGATGCAAGACACGTTTCTATTGGTCAGTCTCGATCGGAGTGACAGCTTGGCAACATCTGCAGTCAGTTAACGAGAGAGGGTGTTTTGAACTCATGGAGAAGACCAGAGAAACTCAATATGCATGTATGTTTCTTTACACATAACCACCGCGGTTTTAATGCACAGGCTTACCAGGGCTCAAGCCCCGCGGCCCGATGATGTGAAAGGGCCCACGAGGATCGGGGGAAAAAATTCACAGGGAGAAAAAAAAAAGCTTTACTTTGTGTGGTACTCAATCCTGACTGTTGTGTGTATGTGTGTGTGTGTGTGTGTGTGTGTAAGCGCATATGCGCGCATTATGTGTGAGCTGGCCTGTACCTTTTGGTGACGCAATTTCTATATCCAGTGTGCCAAATACGGGGGTCTCAGGGGGTCTCTGACCCCCTAATTAACAACTAGGACCCCCGAAGACGGCAAAATCAAATTTTGAGGGGGTCACAAAGTAAGCTAATTATTTATTATTTATCTGTATTGTAAAATTTGTTTTCAAGTTTAAATATTGAAAGGTAAGGAGCAACACAGAAAATGCAACAGATGAACAGGCAGCTGATGTAGCCAGCAGCTGATGACGTGGTTACCGGTGCCGCTTGTAATTCTGCGGCGCAATTTTACATTCTGACTCTGCTATTCATGATGTCGCTGTATAAACTGTGAAGCTTTCAGAACAGCTCACAGAGTCAGAAAAGCTCACAAGGTCAGTTAACAGTTAAATCCCGGTGAGTTCATGAAGGTGCTTGCTTAGCTGAGTTAGTTTGTCACTTGCACGTTAGCCATGTATTGAAGCCATTGTCACCACCAGTAACATCAATAATACCGTGCCACTACACTTTAAACTGGCTACAAGCTGATGCAATAATACAACACATCACAAATATAAGAAACTCAGGTTAGATCGTTGAACACAAATAGTCCTGTTAACTAGCAGCTACAAGCACAGCACCATGTGCGAGTCACTAGCTAATTGAGCTCAGCTAGCAGCTACAGGCTGACAAAATAATATGTATTTGTTTAACCCATTACAACAGCACAGATCGTTAAACAAAAGCAATCTACATGCACCAGCTCAAACATAACATTGTTGCTATCACTAAGACGGAAGTTATGTGTAAAGAAACATACATGCGTATTGAGTTTCTCTGGTCTTCTCCAGGAGTTCAAAACACCCTCTCTCTGTTAACTGACTGTCTATTGGCCAGTCTCGATCGTTCAGCGTAGGTCCCGCCCACGGAATTCAGCTGAACCGGAAGCAAAACTTTTGGATTTGCAAACAAAACTTTTGGATTTGCATTAACACACGTTTTCATCACACATTTATTTTATTTACAATAAACCATTTTTTGATTGCAGTGTGGAAAGTTTCTCTCTCAAACCTATTCTGTTTGATTGCATAAAAAAGAGACAAAAGTTCCTCTATACCATTTTTTTGTTGTTTTTTTTTTGGCTGGTGAGTGAAGCAAATCTACCCCAGCCCTTGCACATTTCACCAGCATTTGGCTGGTGGCTGGTGCTGATTTTGTGCACTGGGTATATGGCATGAAATATTTTTTTCTAGTTCCATTTATTGTGATTTTTAAGTTATTTTAAGGATTTGGGGTAAAATAACATGATGCCACGGGTTGTTTTTTTCTTCTGTCCTCCAGCCACCACCAGCCACCACTGCTTGCTATAATTATCTCCATGCAAATTCCAAGTTTATAAGAGAGTTGTACTTTGTTTCTCATAAGCAGGCTCAACTAATGTAATGCTAATAAATATATTAAATAGTTTGGCAACTGATAAGTTCTAAAATGCTTTGGCTGCCCAAAGTCATCATTTAAAATGTGCTCAGAAAATGAATTGATGATCCCTGATTTTATTTAATTGGGAAACTGCTAGGTTACAAAAAGTAAGAGCACAAACCAAGTCGGGTTGCTCTCCTCTGCCTTGCTTTGCCAGTGAATGGCTCCATAATAGTCAGTTATTTGTTGCAATTTCAGGTGATGATGGGGAGCCAATTTGTTCTCCATCAGCAGACGGCTCTCAGCTAGCTCTTCAAATGTGTACACCCTGCAAGTTATGTGGTTTAAAATGCATCTAAGTACAAAAGCAGGAGTCAACTTTTGTTGTAGAGATTTAAAGGAAGAGTTTGACATATTGGGAAATGTGCTTATTTGCTTCCTTACTAAGAATTAGATGAGCAGAGTGAAACCACTACCGTGTCTGTCTGTTAAAAATGAAGCTACAGCCAGGAGACAATTAGCTTAGCATAAAGGCTGGAAGCAGGGGGAAACAGCTAGCCTGGCTCTCTCCAAAGTGCAGTACTCCCTGGAGTCTCAAGGCACAACCTCATCATTTTACACTTCAGTTTTTGTATGAATTAAACAAACAAGATATAAGGTGCTGCTGGGTGATTTTCTTATCTTTGGGCACCTCCTGGCTCTAGCTCCATAATTACAATACAAGAGTCGTATAAATATTCTCATCTAACTCTCAGCAAGAAAGCAAATAAGCATATTTCGCAAAATGTTGAACTACTCTTTTCAATGTGTTTTC